>RXID01014467.1:10000-101996 GCA_005019695.1 Trichopus zeylanicus subsp. travancoricus | reverse complement strand
TCCTGCTCCTCCTCCTCCTCCTCCTCCTCCTCCTCCTCCTCCTACTACTACTACTACTACTACTACTACTACTACTACTACTACTACTATTACAATGACTTTTACTGCTATTACTATTGCTACCACTCTTCCTACAACTACTACTATTACTACTATACTACTAGAACTACTGCTCCTGCTACTAGTACTACTACTAGTACTTTGACTTCTACTACTAGTAGTAGTACTGCTACTACTACTACTACCGCTATTGCTACTACTACCAGTGCTACTACTGCTATACTTCTACTGCCGCTACAACCGCTAGTACTATTATGAGTAATACTCCTCCTCCTACTACTACTATTACTTCTACTACTACTAATATTACTATGACTACTACTACTACTACTACTACTACTACTACAACTACTTTGACCACTACTACCACTACTACTACAACTACTACTCCAATTACTACAATTAGTACTACTACTACTACTACAATAACAATAACAACTACTACTACTCCTTCTACAACTACTACTCTAACTTCTGCTACCGCTACTGCTACTCCTACTACTACTACTCCTACTACTATTCCATCACCTACACATATTACTTTTACTACTATGGCTACAGCAACAACAGCTACTGTGACTACTTCTGCTACTACTACTACTAGTACTAGTGCTACTACTTCTGCTACTATTATTGCCACTACTACGACAACTATAACAAATACTACTAGTAGAACAACAACAACAACTACTACTACCACTACTACAATGGCAACGGCAACTACTCTTAGCATTGCTCTACTACTATTGCTTAAACTACCATAGCTACTATTACTAGTACTCTTGCTTCAACTGCCACTGCTACTACTGCAACTACTACAACAACTCCTGCTACAACTAGTGCTATCGCTACTACTCTTGCTACTACTATTACTACTACGATTACTGCAACTATGACTACTTGTTCTACTATTGCTACTACAACTACCAATACTATAACTACTACTACTGCTGCTGCTGCTACTACTATTGCTACTACTACTACTCCAACTCTTGCTACTACTACCACTACTTCAGTTACTATCACTACTACTACTCCTACTAATACTACTACCTCAACGACTAATATTACTATTAATACAACAACAACTACTATTATTACTACTAACAGTACTATAAGTACAACAACGACTGCTACTACAATTACTACTAGTATTACTGCCACTTCTACTACAACTACTACTACTACCACCACCACCACCACCACGACTATTACTACTACTACTAATAGTGCCGTTGTTGGTCCAACTACTACTTCTGCCACTCATGCTACTACTACTAGAACTACTATTAGTACTACTACAGCTACTACAGCTGCTACTACTATTGCTTCCACTTCTACTACTACAACAAACACTACTATTTCTCCAACTACTACTACTACTTCTACTTATACTACAACAACTGCAACTACTACTTCTCCAACTACTGCTACTGCTACTATAACTGGTACTATAGCTACTTCTAGAACTTCTACTACGAATACTGCAACTACTCCTCCTGCTGCTACTACTACTACAACTACTCCTGCTCCTCCTACTACTACGACTACTACTACTACTACTCCTACTACTAGCACAACAACTACTACTGCTACTACTACTACTACTACAACTACTACCACTACAACAACAACAACTACTACTACAACTACTGCTATCGCCCTAATACTAGTACTATTACTACTATTGTTGCTGCTGCAGCTGCTGCACCCACTAGTACTACTACTACTACTGTAGTAGCAGCATCTGTTGCAACTACTACAACCATTGCAGTTGCTACTAATACTACTACTACTATAGTTGCTACTACAACAACTACTCCTATTATAATAACAACAATAATTACTACTACTAGTACTAGTACTAGTACTACTACTTCTACTACTACTAGTCCTCCTCCTCCTGCAACTACTTCTAGTCCTACTATTACAGCTACTATAACTACTACTTATATATATACTCCTACTACTCATACAACAACGACTACTACTCATACTACTGCTACTACTACAACTACTACCATTGCTCTGACTACTACCCCTACTCCTACACAAACTCCTATTATTACTACGACTACTATTTTTACTACTACTACTACTATTACCACTTGTACTGCTACTATTACAACAACTGGCACATATACTACTTCTACTCCTACTTCTATTACAACAAAAACAACAACTACTACTACTACTACTACAACTACTACTAGTACCTCAACTACTACCACTACTACAACTTCTACTACTACTACTGCTACTACTAGTATTTCAACTACTACTACTACTACCACCACCACCACCACTACAACTGCCACAACGACAACTACTTCTACCGTTACTATTACTACTGCTGCTGCTGCTACTAATATTTCTACTGCAACAATGACTACTACTACCATTGCTACTACTAACACTACTACTATTACAATAATTACTACAAACACTACTACTACCACTACTACTACTGTTGCTACTACTACTGCTACTACTATTTCTATTATTTCTACTATTGCTACTACTTTATCTACTACTATTACTATTACTACAGCTACTACACCTACTACACCCACTATTGCGATTACTACTGCTAATATTACTACTACTGCTACCACCACTACTGCTACTACTTCTATTGCTTTTACTACTACGGCTGCTTCTACATCTATTGCTACTTCTAATACTCCGACTACTACTGTAACGGCTACTCCTACTACTACTACTACTACTACTACTACTATTTGTATTACTACCACTACAACTACTATTACAACTACTTCCACAACTACTATAAGTACTACTATTACTACTACTACTAGTGCTACTCCTACTAGTACTACTGCTACTACTGCTACTACTCCTCCTCCCCCTTCTTCTGCTACTACTACTACTACTATTACTAGTAGTGCTACTGCTACTACTACTAATCGTAAACCAACTGCTACTGCTAACTACTACTACTCCTGCTACTACTACTACTGCCACTACTACTAACGCTGGTACCTCTAATACTACTACTACACTTACTACTCGTACTACTACTACTATTGCTACTACTACTACTATTACAACTATTACGACTAGTACAATTACTACGGATACAACTACTATAGCTACAACTACCACTACTGCTTCTACTTCTACTACTACTACTACTACTCCTGCTACTTCTACTGCTGCGACAAATACTACAAGCACTACTACTACTTCTGCTACTACTACTCCAACCCCAACTCCTACTCGTACTAGTATACCAAATACTACTTCTACTATTGCTAATACGACTTCTGCTGCAACTACTACTACTACAACTATTTCTACTTCTACTTCTGCTACTACTACAACTGCTACTACTACTACCACCACTACTACTACTACAACTAGTACTCCTACTACAACTATGACCACTACTGTTACTATCGATACTACTGCTGCTGCTACTGCTACTGTCGTTACAGCGCCTTCTTCTCCTACAACTCCAACTATAGCTATTATGGTCTATCCTACTACTACTACTATTACTACTATTTCTACGTTTATTACCGCTCGTACTCCTACTCCCACGACTACTGCTACTACTATTCCTCCTCCCCCTCCTCCCGCTACTACTACTACTGCTACTACTCGTACTCCCGCCACTGCTACCACTACTACACCTACTTGTACTACTACTACTACAACTACTACTACTCCCACTACTACTGCTACTATTTCTACTACTGCTACCACTACTACTTCTAATGCTACTACTATTACAACTGTTACTAATATTACCACTACTACACCCATTGCTACTACTACTATTACTCATATTACTACTAGTACAACTACTACAACTACTACTATTGCCACTTCTACTACTACCACTAATCCCATTAATAGTACAACTGCTACTACTCCATCTCCAATTCCTACTGCTACTACTACTGCCACTGCACCAATTACTATTACTCGAACTCCCACTCTTAATACTACCACAAATACTACTACAACTAAGACTACTACTGCTACTAAAACTACTACGATAACAACAACAAATACTCCTACTACTCCTACTCCAGCTCCTACCGCTACTACTACAACTCCTACACCTACTATTGCTACTACTACTCATACTCCTACTCCTACTCAAACTACTGCTAGAACTACTACTGCTAGCACTACTACTACTACTCCTACTCCTACTCCAACTCCTACTCTTACTTCTACACCTATAACTATGACTACTACTATTACTACAAATATTACTAATACTAATATTACTACTATTATTACAATTGCTACTACTACGACTACTACAACTACAACTACTATTACTAGCACTAATGCTACTGCTACTATTACTACTACTGCTACAACTACTATTCCTACAATGACAACTACTACATCTGCTACTAGTACTACTACTACTACTACTATTACTACTACTACTACTACTACTACTACAACTACTACTACTAAAACTAGTACTACTACTTCTACTACTACTACTAGTACTACCACTACTACTATAATGACTAATAATATTACTACTACTGTTGTTGCTTCTACTACTATTACTACTCCTCCTCCAGCTACTAGTACTATAACGACGACCACTACTACTACTACTACAACTACTACTACTACTACAACTGCTACTGCTACTATCTCTACTACTACTACTGCAGCTGCTGCTACTATACTACTACTGCAACTACTTCTACAACTAGAGCTACAACTACTACTCCTACCTATAATACTACTGCTATTACTACTAGTACTACTACCACTAGTCATACTTCTACTACTACTACTTCTAGTACTTTTGCTTTTACTACTACTACTATTACTAATACTACGACAACTAGAAGTATTACTACTCATTCTGCTACTACTAGTTCTCCTATTACAACTACTTCTGCTCTTACTGTTACTATTACTACTACTACTGCAACTTCTACAAGTACAACTACTACAACTACTACTACAACAACTACTATTATAACAACAACAACAACTACTACTACTACGACTACTAGTGCTACTACTACTGCTCCTACTACTACTTCTACTACTACTACTACTATTGCTACTGCTAGTACTACCACTACTACACCTATTACTTCAAATACTAAGACTACTATTGCTACTACCCCAACTACTACTATACTACTACTATTGCTATTACTGCTTCTACTACATTACTACTACTACGACAACTACTGCTTCTACTACATTACTACTACTACGACAACTACTGCAGCTACTACTCCTACTATTGCGATTACTATAGCTACTACTACCACTATTGCTACTGCCACTATTGGTACTACTCTATTCCTATTACTACTACTTCTGCTACTATTTCCATTGCTACACCTACTACTCCTCCTCCACCAACTACTACTACTCCTACTACTACTATTACTACTAATACTTCTCCTACTACTGCCCCTGCTCCAAAACCTACTCCTATTAATACTACAACAACTACTACTACCACCATTTGTATTACTACTACTACAACTACTATTACAACCAATACTATTACTACTAGTACTAGAACTACTACTACTGCTATTACTTCAATAACTTCTACTATTGTTGCTGCTAAAACTGCAACTCCTAGAACTACTACTACTACTACTACTACTACTATTACTACTACTATTACTACTACTACTCGTCCTACTACTACTAATACTACTACTACTGCTACTACTACTATTACTACTACTACTATTGCTACTTCTACTACTACTCCTAAAACTACAGCTTCTATTACTTTTGCTACTAGAATTACTACTACTCCTATTGCTGCTATTATTACTACTACCACTTCTGTTACTACTACTACCACTACAACTTCTACTACTACTACTACATCTGCTACTACCACTACTGCTACTACTACTATAAATCTTACTACTACTACTACTACTACTACTACTACTACTTCTGCAACTACTGCTACGGCTACTACCTCTAATGCCGCTACTGCTGCTATTATGCTACTACAACTACTATGACTACCATATTTACTACGACTACGACTACAATAGCTACTACTACTACAACTACTATGACTAGTACTGCTACTACCACAACTGCGACTAATACTACTAGTAGTACTATTACTTTTGCTACTACTACTCCAACTCCAACTCCTACTCCTACTACTATTCCGCAACTACTACTACTATTGCTTATATGACTTTTGTTGTTACTACTACTGCCTCTACTACTACATCTACTAATACTGCTACGACTACTACTGCTACGACTACTGTCGCTGCTGCTGCGATGGCCACTACTACTACTACTACTACTACTACTTCTACTACTAGTACTCCTGCCACTATTAATACCACTATTGTTACTACTACTACCGCTACTATTACTGCTGCTTCAGTGCCAACTATTCCTACTACCCAACTACTGCTATTATGGCCATTCCTACTAATACTACGATTGCTACTTCTACTCCTCCTATTACCACTCATACTCCTACTTCTACTAGTACTAATACTACAATTTCAACTCCTCCTACTACTACAACTACTACTACTCTAACTCTTGCTACTGCTACTACTACTCTTCCTACCACTTCTCCGATAACCACAACTACTACCACTCCTACTACTTCTGTTACAACTTCTACTACTGCTACACTACTACTGCTACTGCTACTCCTATTACTACTATTAATACTATTACCACTACTACTTCTATTGCTACTAATACTACTACTAGTACTGCTACTGCTACTACTACCACAACTATTACTATCGTAGCTGCTACTAATACTACTACTTCTATAACTAGTATAACTGCTACTACTCCTTCTCCAACTCCTACCGCTACTACTACTCCTGCTACTTCTATAAGTAGTACAACTGCTACTACTTATTCTCCAACTCCTACCGCTACTACTACTCCTACTACTACTACTACTACTACTCCAATTACTATTACTCCTACTCCGACTCTTACTACTACTACTAATACTACTACTACTACAACAACTACTACTATTAATACTATTTCTACTTCCATAACAACAACAACAACTAGTACAACAACTACTCCTGCTCTTCCCAATATTAATACTACTCCTAATGCTACTCCTACACCTACTATTGCTACTAGTACTCCAACTACTAGTACTCCTACTTCTACTCTTTTAGCTACTACTACTACTCCTACTACAATTAGTACTACTGCAACTACTACTGCTACGACTTTTACTACTACTACTCCTACAACTAATGTTGCTGCTATTGTTGCAACTCCTAATATTGCTACTACTAGTTCAACTACTACTGCTACCATTAGTACTTCTACTACTACTACTATTACTACTATTACTACCACTACCACTACTTATGCTACTACTATTACTATTACTACTACTACCACTACAACTACTTCTACTACTACGTCTACAAAAACTCTACAACTATTACTCCTACAGCTACTACTAGTCCTCCTCCTTCTTTTACTACAACTAACACTACTACTAATACTACAACTACTACACCTACTACTATTGCTTCTACTACTACAGCTACTACTACTTTTACTACTAGTACTACTACTAATACTTCTACTAATACTATTACCACTCGTTCTACTACTATTGCTATGACTACTACAACTAGTACAACAACAACTACTACTACTCCTACTACAACAACAGCTGCTTCTATAATAACGACAACAACTACTACTACTACTTCTCATACTACTACTACTACCTCTACTACTACTGCTAGTGCGACAACTACTACACTACTACTACAACTACTTCTACTTGTACTACTACTACTTCCACAACTATTACTATTACTACTACGCATACTCCTGCTACTACTACAGCTACTACTACTAGTAGTACAACTGCCACTACTACTACTCGTGCTACTACTACTTCTACTACTACCACTACAACTAGTAGTACTACTAATCCCACAAGTACTACTACTACTACAATTACTACTGAAGTACTACTAATACTCCAACAACTACTACTATTACTACTAGTAGTAGTACTACTACGACCACTACTACTACTATTACAATAACTACTACTGCAACTATTATTGCAACTACTGCTACAACTTCTACTACTTCTACTACTACTGCTGCTACTACTACTACTACTGCTGTTATGCGTCTGCATCTATTACGACTGCTACTACTACAACTGCTGCAACAACTTCTACTACTGCAACTGTTGCTACTACTACTACTACTATGACGACTACAACTACTACTACTCTGACTACTACTACCGTGCGTAGTACTACTACTACTAGTCCTACTACTACTGCTACTACTCTATTACTAAAGCCTCTACTGCTACTCCTACTATTGCTATTACTATTGTTGCTACTACTACTACAACTATTGCTGCTGCTACTGTTACAACTACCCCTATGACTACTACTAGTATTACTAATGCCATTTTTACGTAGGCTTCTACCGCTCCTCTTCCTCCTACTACCACCACTTCTACTGCTGCTTCTGCTACTCCTACTACTTCTACTACCTCTAGTTCTGTAGCTTCCACTACTATTAATTCTACTACTACAACTACCAATGAGACTACTACTTTTTCTGCTACTACTACTACTACTGCTACTATTGCTACCATTTCTGTTGCTACTACTATGACTACTAGTATAAATGCTACTACAACTACAACTACATATATTACTATTACAACTACCACTGCTACCGCTGCTACTACCGCTACTACTGCCACTACGACTATGACTAGTACTTCTACTTATGCTGCTCCTGTGGCTGTTGCTTCAGCTACTACTGTAATTACTAATGCTGTGGCTACTACTACTACGACTACAACTGACACTACTACTATAACTAATACTGCAACTACAACTTCAACAACTACTACTTCTCCTCCCACTACTACTTATACTACTACTACTACTATAATAGATTCTCAGACTACTACTACCGCTATAACTACTACTGCTACTACTACTACAACTGCTACTACAAGACTACTACTACTCCTGCAGCTACGACTACTATTGCTGCTGCTGCTACAACAACTACTACTACTACAGTTACTCCAACTAATACTTCTACAATTACTACTACTATGTCTTTTATTGCTACTACTACTACTATACTACTACTGCTACTACTATTATGAGTAATACTCCCACTACTACTTCCCCTACTGCTTCTACTGCTAGAAATATTACTGCGACTACTACTCCAACTACTACTACTACAACTACTATTACTACTACTATGACTATTACTACTACTACTACTACTACTACTACTACAAAGACTATTACTACCACTACTACTACAACTACAACAAGAACAACTACTACTACTCGCACTACTACTACTACTATGACCTCTACTACCGCTACATCTACTCCTACTACAGCAATAACTACTACTATTACTACTCCTACTACTACTAGTACTACTACTCCAACTACTATTCCTTTTCCTACATGTATTCCTACTACTACTCCCACTACTATAACTACTACAACTCCTATGTCTACTTCTACAACTACTACTACTACTACTGGTATTGTTACCACTGCTAGTACTACTGGTATTGCTGCTACTACTACTACTACTACTTTTACTACTACAACTACTACTACTACTGTTGCTACTACTGCTATTGAGACAATTACTACTGCTGCTACGACTACTACTCCTCCTATTGCTACTACTATTACTGCTACTATTACAACTACAACTACTCCTACCGCAACCACTACTATTGCAGTGGTTGCTCCTGCAGCTACTAATACGGCTATAACAACTACTACTATTACTACTACTAATACTACTTGAACTAGTACTACCACAACTGTTGTTGCTGCCCCTAATGATACTACTACTCCTACTGCATCTGCCACTACTGCTGCTGCAACTACTACTACTGCCACTACAACTGCAATTACTTTTGCTACTACTAATACAAGTACTTCTGCTACTACTTCGGTTACTACTATTACTGCTATTACTATTGCCACAACTGCTACCAGTAAAACAAATATTATTAGTAGAATAACAACAACTACTGCTACTACGACTGCTACAACTGCTATAGCTACTACTCTTAGTACTTCTATTGCTACTACTGCTTTAATTGTTGCTTCAAATGCTACTGCTGCTAATGCAACTACTGCTGCTACTACTAGTGCTACTGTTACTACTCTTGCTACTTCTATTGCTACTACTAGTGCTACTGTTACTACTCTTGCTACTTCTATTGCTACTACTACTACTTGTACTACTACGGCTACTACTACTAGTGCTGTTGCTGCTACTACTACTATTGCTACTACTACTACTACACTTACTATTGCTATGACATCTACTAATTCTGTTACTACAACTAATGCTATTGCTATTAATACTACTGTTATGACTACTACTGCTGCTACTACTACTACTACTTCGGCAACTACAATTACGACTGCTACTACTACTACTTCTGCTACTACTGTTACCTCCACTACCACTACTTCTACTACAACTACGACGGCTACCACTTCTACGACCATGGCTATTATTATTACAACTACTACTACTACCACTACTGCTACTACTACAACTACTACTGCTACTGCTACTACTACTACTACCACTACTACTAATACTATCGTTGTTGCTCCAACTAATACTACTGCCACTACTGCTATTATTACTACTTCTACAAGTACTGCTATAGCTGCTGCTACTACTACTACTACTACTTCCCCAACTATTATTTCTGCAACTACTACCGGTACAATTCATACTGCTACAACTTCTACAGCAAATACAACAACAACTACTGCTGCTACTAGGAATGCTATCAATACTACTACTGCTATTGCAGCTGCTGTTACTACTACTAATACTACTACTACTACGGCTACTACTACTGCTTAGACTATAGTTACTACTACTACTATTACTAGCACGACTACTACTACTACTACTTCAACTACTACTTCTCTACTGCTGCTGCTACTACTATTACTATTGCTACTAATACTACAACAACAACTACTACTACTACTACTACTTTTGCAACTAATATTACTTCTACTACTACTGCTGCAGCTAAAGCTGCTACTACTACTACTACAATAACCGCAACTACTAATACTACTACTGTTGCTGCAGCTACTACTATTGCTGCAACCACTACTACAACTACTATACCTACTTCTCCTACTACAATACCGACTTCTTCTCCTACTGCTACAACTACTGCTACTGCTATTGCTTATGTTGGTACCACTACAAATTCTCCTACTACTTCTACTGCTACTACCACTAGTATAATTACCGTTCTTATTAATGTTGCTACTATTGCGACTACTACTACTACTACTGTTGCTACTACTACTACTACTGCTGCTGCTGCTACTACTACTACAACTACCACCACACCACGACAACACTAATGCTACTACTGCTACCAGTGATATTTCAACTACCACCCCTATTACTACTACTACTAATACAAATACTACTACCATTACTACTACTATTACTACAACAACAACTACTACTCCAACTACTACTGTGATTACTACTACTACTACTACTATTGCTGCTGCCACTACTACTCCCACTACTACTACTAATACTATTATTACAACTACTATTGCTTCTACTACTACTACTGCAGTTATTACTACTACTACTACTAATACAACTATAGCTTCCACCATTATTGTTTCTACTGCTACTACTGCTACTACTGCTACTACTTCTATCGCTACACCTACTACTACTACTACTTCTACTAGTACAACTCCTATGACTACTACTACAACTACCTCTACTACTATTACTACTCCTACACCTACTACTATTACTACTACTACTACTACTAATTCAACAACTATTACTACAACTACTTCTACAACAACTACTACTACTACTACCAGCACTATTGCTACTGCTGCTGCTACAACGGCTATGAGTACTACTACTACTGCTACAACTATTAGTACTAGTACTACGGTTGTTGTTGTTGTTGTTGCTGCTGCTACTACTACTATGACTATTGCTACTACTACTACTACAACAACAACAACAACAACAACTACTACTACTACATCTACTGCAACTAATACTGATCCCACTACTACTACCACAATTACAACTACTATGCCTATTACTTCTGTTACACCTACTACTCTACTATTACTGCAGTTACTACTAATGCTACTACTACTACTGTTACTACTACTACAACTACTATGACTCCTGCTTCTATTCCTAATACTGCCACAGCTACTTGTACTCCTACTTATACTCCTTCTGCTAATACTACTACTCCTACTATTACAACTACTACTGTTGTTGCTGCTACTAATACAACTACTACTTCTATTATTACAACAACTGCTACTATTACTACTATTACTACTACCACTACTACTACTACTACTACTACTACTACTACAACTACTGCTATTGCTACTCCTACTACTACTCTGACTTCTACTTACCACTCCTACTACTACTCCTACTAATATTACTACTGCTACTATTTCTAAAACTATTGTTACTATTACTGCTACTATTGCTACTGCAACTACTACAGATACTACTACTGCTACAACTACTACTCCATCTATTGCTACCATTATGACAACTACCACTACAACTACTACAACTACTACTACTACAATGACTACTACTACTACTGTTGCTATTACCACCACTACTACTACTGCTACACGACTACTACATTTATTACTACCACTATCACTGCAACTACTACTACAACTACTACTAATACTACTACTGTTGCTACTTCTACTACTGCTACTACAACTACTACTACTACTGCCTCTACACCAACTGCCATTGCTACTACTACTACACCACTACTACACTACTACTACTACTACAACTACTGCTGCTTCTACAACTACAACTATTTCAACCAGAAATATTATTTCTCCTATTATTGCTACTGCTGCTACTACTACTACTAATACTACTACTAGAACTACTACTACTACTGCTGCTACTATTACCATAACTACGACTACTACAACTAATACTAATACTGCTACTACAACTACTATTACGACAACTACTCCTACAACTACTACTACTACTCCTACTACTATGACAAAAACTATATCTACTAGCACTACTACAACCTCTACTACAACGACTACTACTACTACTACTGCTACTTCTCAAACCACAACTGATACTACTACTGCTACTACTACTATGCCTATGGCTAGTATAACTACTCCTACTACTACTCCTACGACTGCTACTACTACTATTACATCTACTACTAATACTACTACTTCTACTACTATAATAACTACTAATACTACTACTACGGAAACTACTACGACTACTAATACTACTACTATTACTACTCCTCCTCCTCCAACACCTCCTCCTACTATTACTACCACTACAACTACTAGTACTACCACATTTACTACTACTACTACCACCGCCACCACCACTACTACTACTGCTATCGCTACGACTACTATTTCTACTACTATCTCTACTACTACTACTACTTCTCCAATTACTGCTACTACTTTTGCAACTACTGCTACTACTACAACTATTACTGCTACTGTTGTTACTACTACTAGTGCTACTACTATGATTTCAACAACAACTACTACTGCTACTGCTGTTGCTACTACTACTACTACTACTACTACTACTACTACTACAGTGACTACTACTACTGCTATTGCTATGGTTACAATTGCTACAACCACAATAAGACTAGCAAAAGTAGTAGTAGGAGTACTAGTAGTTGTTGTTGTAAAAGTAGGAGTGCCAATTGTAGTCATAGTAATTATACTAGTTACAGTGGTAGCATAAACAGTAGTAGCAGTTGTTGAAGTTATGGAAGTAGAACTAGTATTAGTAGTAGTAGCAGCAGCAAGTGGCAACAACAGTGATAGTAGTAGCTATAGTAGTAGTAGTAGTAGTAGTGGTAGTAGTAGTGGTAGCAGTAGTAATTGTAATTGTAGTAGTAGTTGTAGTAGTAGATGTAGTACCAGTAATAGTAGTAGTAGTTGTTATTGTAGTAATAGTAGTGGCAATAGTAGTAGAAGTAGCAGCAACAGCAGTAGCAGTAGTAATAGGAGAAATAGCAGTAGTAATAGTTGCCATAGTTGTAGTAGTAGTAGTGGTAGAAAAGTATTTGTAGTAGTAAAAGTAATAGTAGCAGTAGTAGCCATAGCAGCAGGAGGAGGAGTTGGAGTAGTAGTAGTAATAGTAATAGTATTAGTAGTAGTAGTAGTAGCAGTAGGACTAGGAGTAGGTGTAGGCGGAGGAGGAGGAATAGTAGTAGTAATACTAGTAGTAATAGTCATTGTATTAGTAGTAGGAGTAGTAGAAATAGTTGTAGTTGTAGTAGTAGTGTAGTTGTAGTAGTAGTAGTGGTAGTTGTTGTTGTAGTAGTAGTACTAGTACAAGTAGTAGTAGTAGTAGTAGTAGTAGTAGTAATAGTGGTCGTAGAAGAAGTAGTAGTAGTTGTAGTAGTATTAAAAGTAGTAGAATTAGTAGCCGTAGTAGTTGTAGTAAAAGTAATAGTAGTAGTATTAGTAGAAGTAGTAGGGGTAGTTGTAGTAGTAGTAGAAGTTGTAGTAATAGTAGAAGTAGTAGTACTAGTAGTAGAAATAGTAGTTGTAGTATTAGCAATAGTAGTAGTAGTAGAAGTAGTGGTTGTGGTAGGAGTAGCAGTATGTGTAGCAACCAAAGAAGTAGCAGAAGTAGTAGTAATATTAGTAGTAATAACAGCAGGTAATAGCTTTAGTAGTAATAGCTGTAGTAATAATAACAATAGCAGTAATAGTAACTGTAATAGTAGCAATTGTAGTAGTAGTAGTAGTGGTGGTGGTAGTAGAAGTAGTGGTTGTGGTAGGAGTAGCAGTACGTGTAGCAACCAAAGAAGTAATAGAAGTAGTAGTAATATTAGTAGTAATAATAGCAGCAATAATAGCTTTAATAGTAATAGTTGAAGTAGTAATAACAACAATAGTAATAGTTATCGTAATAGTAGCAATTGTAGTAGTAGTAGTAGTTGTTGTTGTTGTTGCTATTGTAGGAGAAGTAGTAGTAGTAGTAGTTGTATTTGTAGTAGTATCACTAGTATTAGCAATTATAGGAATATTAGAATTAGTAGTAGTAGTAGCAGTAGCAGTAGCTATATGAGCTGCAGTAGCAGTGGTAGTAGTAATAGTTTTCTTAGAAGTAGTAGTAGTAGTAGTAATAATAACGGTCGTAGAAGTAATAATAATGGCATTAGCAGTAGTAGCAATTATTGCGGTAGTAGTAGCAGCAAGAGTAGCAGCAGTCGTGGAAGTAGTAGCAATAGTAGTAGCAGTAGTGGAAGTGGTAGCATTACTTGTGCTACTACTACTACTATTCCTACACCTACTACTACTACGATTTCTCCTACTCATACTACTACTACTACAACTTATACTGCTACTGCTACTATTATTTCTACATCCACACCTATTCCTTCACTTGTTACAACTAATTCTACTCCTGCTCCTATTACAGCGACTCCTAATCTCGTGGTTCTTGCAACTGCTACAATATCTTCTATTACTGCTACTACAGTTACTGCTACTGCTACTCCTACTATGATTACTACTACTACCACAACCGCTGGTCTAACTACTACTATGATTATTACTACTACCACCACCACCACCACTACTACTACTTCTACCACTACTATGAATACTACTACTACTTCTACTACTAGTACTAATATAATTACGACTAATTCTAGGACTACTGCTACTGCTACTGCCACTACTACTACTCCAACTACTATTACTATTGCTACTACTACTACTACTACCATTACTACTACTAATACTACTACTCCTCCTACTACTACTCCTACTCCTACTACTGGTACTACTACTACTCTGACAACAACTACTATTGCTGCTACTACTACTACTTCAACTCATATTATTACTAATACAACTTATAATACTAAATTACAACTACTGCTGCTATCGCTATTTCTACAACAACTACTACTACAATAACAGCTACCACTACTACTACTACTAATTCTACTATTAGTACTATTGCTATTGCTACTGCTACTACTACAACTACAACTATTACTCCTACTGCTACAGCGACTACCTCATAATACTATTACCCTACTGCTACAGCTACTGCTACTGCTATTGCCACTGCTACTACTGCTATACTGCTACTTCTACTACTACTGCTTTGGCTACTTCAACTACTACTATTACTACTACAACAACTACTACTGCTACTGCTCCTGGTTCTGCTATTTCTACTACTACTCCTATTACTATTTCTACTACTATTATTACTACTACTGCCACTTCTTCTACAACCCCTATTGCTCCTACTACTACTACTACTACTACTACTACCACCACCACTACTACTACTACGAGTACTACTAATAGTATTACTACTAGTACTACTAATAGTATTACTACTAGTACTACTAATAGTATTACTACTATTACTACTACTACTATTACTATTTGTACTACAACTACCACTACTACCACTACTATCATTACTACTACTTCTACTACTGCTACTGCAACTACTACTATTGCCGCTTCTGCTTCTATTGTAGTTACTACAACTGCTGCTACTGCTACTACTGCCGCTATTGCTTGTACTGATACTACAACTACTGCTTCTAGTACTACAAATAATCCTATTAACGCCACTATAGCTACTAATATTACTACTACAATTGCGGCTATCGCCACTACTGCTCCTGCTACTACTTCTGGTACTACTACTACCTCTACTACTACTCCTATGACTGTTGCTATTACTAGTTCGACTACTCGTATTGATACTGCTACAGCCCCTACTGCTACTACTACAACTATTGCTACTACTACGCCTGCTACTACTACTGCTGCTACTACAACTATTTCTACTACTCCTACTACTACAACCACTACTACTACACCTATTACTACAACTATAAATACTACTACTACTACTACAACTGATACTACTACTACTCCTCCTCTTCCTCCTCCTCCCCCTCCTGCTACTACTACCAGTACTACTCGTAGTACTACCACATTTACAACTTCTAATTCTACCACTGCCACCACCACTACTACTACTGCCGCCGCTACTACTACTTTTATTGCTACTACTACCTTTACTACTAGTAAAACAACTACTACTACTACTTTTCCTATTTCTGCTACTACTACTACTACTACTACTACTACTTCTGCGAGTACTACTACTATTATTGTTACTACTACTTCTGCTACTAGTACGATTACAACAACAACAACTACTACTGTTGCTTCCACTACTACTACTGCTACTGCTACTACTACTGTTACAACTACTGCTGCTACTACTATGATTAGAAGTTGTACTACTACTACAACACTAGGAAAAGTAGTAGTAGGAGTAGTAGCAGTTTTTGTTGTAAAAGTAGCAGTAGTAGAAGCTATAGAAGTAAAACTAGTAGCAGTAGTAGTATTAGTAGTAGCCGTAGCAACAGTGGTAGTTGCAGCAGTAGTACCAGTAGTAGTAGTGGTGGTAGTAGTGGTAGTAGTAGTTGTAGTAATTGTAGGAGTAGCTATAGTAGTAGATGTAGTATTAGTAATAGTAGTAGTTATAGTAGAAGCAGCAGTAGTAGTAATAGTTGTTGTTGTCGTAGTAGTAGTGGCAATAGTGGTAGAAGTAGCAGCAACAGCAGTAGCAACAGCAGTAGAAGTAGCAGTGGTAATAGTTCTCGTAGTCGTAGTAGTAGTAGTAGTAGCAAAAGTAGTTGTAGTTGTAGAAGTACAAGTAGCAATTGTAGTACTAGAAGTAGTAGTAGCATTAGCAAGAGCACTAGGAGTAGAAGTAGTAGTAGTAGGAGTAGTAATAGTATTAGTAGTAGTAGTAGCAGTAGTAGTAGGAGTAGGTGTAGGAGTAGGAGTACTAGTAGTAGTCGTACTATTAGTAGTAGGAGTAGCATAAGAAGTAGTAGCAGTAACATAGTAGCAGAAGTAGTAGTAGTAGTACTAGTATTAGTACAAGTAGTAGTAGTCACAGTAGTAATAGTAGTACCAGTAGTAGTAATATTAGAACAAGTTGAAGTAGTAGTAGTAATAGTAGTAGCAATAGTACAAGCTGTAGCTGTAGTACTACAAGTAGTAGAAGTAATAGTAGTCGTAGAAGTAGTAGTAGTTGTAGTAGAAGTAGTAGTAGTAGTAGTAGCAGTACAAGTAGTAGCAGTAGTAGTTGTTGTTGTTTTAGTAGTAGTAGTAGTAGAAGTAGTAGAATTAGTAGTAGTAGAAGAAGTAGTAAAAGTGCTAGTAGTAGTATTAGTAGAAGCAGTAGCGATACTAGTAGTAGAAGTCGAAGTTGTAGTAGTGGTAGTATTAGCAACAGTAGTTGTAGTAGTAGTAGTAGTAGAAGTAATAGTAGTAGTAGTAGGAGTAGCAGTATGCGTAGCAACCAAAGTAACAATAGTAGCAGTAGTAGCAGCAGCAATAGTAGCAGCAGCTGTGGAAGTAGTAGCAGTAGTAGCAGTAGTAGTGGAGGTAGTAGCAATAGTAGCAGTAGTAGTGGAAGTAGTAGCAATACTTGAGCAACTACTACTACAATTCCTACACCGACTACTACTACGACTTCCCATACTCCTACTACTACTACTGCTACTGCAACACCGACTACTACTTCTACTACTACTACTACCATTATTAATTCTATAATTACTACTACCGCTACTGCTACTACTACTATACTTCTACTGCCGTTACAACCGCTAGTACTACTATGAGTAATACTCCACCTACTACTACTACTATTATTACCACGACTACTACTACTACTATCACTACTACTTTGGCCACTACTACCACTACAACTACAACTACTACTCCAACTGCTACTATTAGTACTACTACTACTACAACAACAACAATAACTATTGCTACTACTACTCCTACTACAACTACTACTATGACTTCTGCTGCCGCTACTGCTACTCCTACTACTACTACTACTCCTCCTACTACTATTCCATCACCTACACGTATTACTTGTACTACTATGGCTAGGGCAACTAGTACTACTGCTACTACTACTGTGACTACTTCTACTACTACTACTACTAGTATTAGTGCTACTACTTCTGCTACTACTATTACTACTACTACTATTGCCACTACTATGACAACTATAACAAATACTACTAGTAGAACAACAATAACTACTACAACTACCACTACTACAACTGCAACAGCTACTACTCTTAGCAGTGCTACTACTACTATTGCTTAAACTGCCACAGCTACTACTACAGGTACTGTTGCTTCAACTGCCACTGCTACTACTGCAACTACTACAGCAACTCCAGCTACAACTAGTGCTACCGCTACTACTCTTGCTGCTACTACTACTACGATTGCTGCAATTACGACTACTTGTAGTACTTCTGCTACTATAACTACTAATACTACAACTAGTACTACAACTACTCTGACTCTTGCTTCTACTACTACTACTTCAGTTACTATCACTGCTACTACTCCTACTAGTACACTACTGCAACAACTAATATTACTATTAATACAACAACAACAACAACAAGTACTACTAATAGTTCTACAACCACAACAACGACTGCTAATACAATTACTACTGGTACTATTGCCACTTCTACCACAACCACTACTACTACCAGTACTACTACTACCACCACCATCACCACAACCACTACTACTACTACTAATAGTGTCATTGCTCCAACTACTACATCTGCCACTCCTGCTATTAACACTACAACTACTATTAGTACTACTACAGCTGCTACTACAACTACAACTACTACTTCTCCAGCTACTACTACCACTACTACTACTACTACTACTACTACTATAGCTACTTCTACAACTTCTACTACGACTACTGCAACTACGATAGCTGCTACTACTACTACTACCCCTCCTGCTCCTACTACTACTACGACTACTACTACTACTACTACTATTACTAGCACTACTACTATTACTACTAATACTACAACTACTAGTATCGCCCTGCGACTACTGCTATTACTTTGGGTACTACTACTACTGTGGCTGCTGTAGCTGCTGCTGCACTACTACTACTGTAGTAGCAGTTGTTGCTGCAACTAGTAATACCATTGCAGCTACTTCTAATACTATTACTATTACCGCTACTGCTAATACTGCTGCTGCTGCTGCTACTGCTGCTGCTGCTACTACTATACCTACTTCTCCTACAACAATAGCTACTTCTTCTTATACTGCAACAACAACTACTACTGCTACTGCTTCTGCTGCTTCTACTACTACGTCTCCTACTACAACTACTGCTAGTACCTCTACTATGGCAACAGTTATTACTACTCTCGCTACTTTTGCTACTACTACGACTATTGCTACTACTACTACTACTACTACTATGACCACTACTACTACAACAACTACTGCAACTACTGCTACTGGCACATTCTCAACTACTACTTCTAGTACTGCTACTGCTACTACTACTACAACTAATACTGCTACAACTACCACTACTGCCACTATTACAACCGCTACAACTATTACAACTACTATTGCTATTACTATTATTACTACTACAATAACTACTACTACTTTTACTACAACTACCACTATCACTACTAATACTATTACTACTACTATTACTAATTCTGCTTTTGTTGCTACTTCTACTACTACTGCTATTGCTACTGCTACAACTACTACTCCTAATACTACTATGGCTTCTACTATTACCACTGTTATTACTTCTATTGCTACACCTACTACTACTAGTACTACAACTACTACTCCTATTACTACTACTACCATTACTCCTAATCATACTACTACTACTACTTCAACTACTACTACTACCACTACTACTACTACAACTACTGTTACTACTGTTACTACTGCTACCACAACTACTGCTACCTCTACAGCTCTCACTTCTGTTCTAGCAATAACAACTACTACAACTACGACTACTTCTACTACTTCTGCTACTGCTTCCACCACTGCTACTACTCCTACTACTACTACTATTGCTGCTGCTATTGTCGCTACTACTGCTACAACTTCTACTGTTACTATAACTACTACAAGTACCACCGCCACTACTACTACTATTTCAACTACTACTACTACTTCTACTAGTAGTAGTAGTACTACCACGAGTACCACTACTACTGCTACTACAACTACTACTTCTGCCAGCACTACAACTACTACTACTACTACGAGTTTTTCTATTCGTGTTACAACTACTACTTCTTCTGTTTCTACAACTTCGGCTAGTCCGACTAATATTACTACTGCTGCTACTACTACTAGTATTACTACTAATACCATCACAACGACTACTACTACTACTAGAACTATTACTTCTACAACAACTACCACTACTACTTCTACTCTACATCTAGTAATTCTACTACCACTACTTTAGCAACAACAGCTACTAGGGCTACCACTGCTACACCAACTGCTATTATTTATACTATTACTACTACTACTGCTGCTGCTACTACTACAAATACTACTGATACTGCTTCAACTACTATTACTACCACTACTGCTACAACTGGAACTACTAGCACTAGTACTACTCCTACTGTTACAGCTTCTAGTATTACCACTACTATTTCTTCTACTATAACTGCTAGTACTATTTCTCCAACTACTACTTCTTCTACTGCTGCTACTGCTGCTACTAATACCACTACTATTTCTTCGACATCAGCTGCTACTACTATTTCTCCGACATTAGCTGCTACTACTATTTCTCCAACTACTACTTCTTCTCCTACTACTACTTCTGCTACTTCAATCCTACTAATACTACTACTGCTACTACTACAACTGCTGCTACTGCTATTACTATTACTACTACTACAACTACTACTACTGTGTTGCAGATGCTGCTACTACTACTATTACTACTACTACTACTACTGCATCTCCTGCAACTACTACTATTGTTACTACTACTACTAATACTGCTTATACTACTTTTACTACCTGCTATTACAACTACTGCTGCTGCTATTGCTGCTACAACAACTACTACTACTATTATTGCTTCTGCAAATACTACAACTGTTGCTACTGCTACTATACCTACTTCTTCTCCAACTACTACAATTGTTACTACAACTGGTACTACGACTACTACCACCACCACCACCACCACTACTCCTCCTCCTACTACTACCACTACTGCTGCAACAACTACTGCTACTACTACTACTCTAATTATTGCTGCTACTATTACAACTACTGCCAATATTACTACTACTACTACCATTTCTGCTGCTATTACTACTGCTACTAGCACGACAGCTACTACTTTTATTACGACTACCACTACTACTACTACTACTGTCACTACTTCTACCACTACTACTACTACTACCATTAGTAATACTACTACTATTACTGCTACTACTGCTACTACTACTTCTACTACTACTACAACTACTACTACAACTGCTACTACAACTGCTACTACAGTTACTACTAGTAATACTACTAATGGTAGTATTACTACTTCTACTACTACTGCAACTTCTACTATTGGTACTACTACTACTATTATTTCTATTACCACTGCTACTACTACTACTGCTACTACTACTACTACTACTACTGTTACTACTAGTACTCAAGCTACTACTAGTGCTAGTACTTGTCCTATTGCTATAGCTACTACTGCTCGTACTGCAACCACTACTACTGCTACTACGACCACTACTACTACTTCTCCTACTACTTTTACTACTAATACTACTACTTCTCCAACTACCACTGCTTGTACTACTACTTTCACAATTTTCGCTTCTATTACTATAGCTACTGCTACTAGTACTACTACTACTACCACCACCATTTTTTTTACTACTACTACTGCTGCTACTACTACTACCAATACTGCTGCTACTCCTCTTGCTACTACCACTACTAGTATGACTACTTCCACAACTTCACCTACAGCTGCTACTACTATTGCTACAACTACTGCTACTACTACTACAATAATTACTATTACTGCTAATACTGCTATTGTTGCTGCTACTACTAGTACTACTCCTGCTACTATAACTGCTACCCATACTACTACTACTACTACTACTACTACTAGTATTGCTACGACTACTACAACAACTACAACTACTACTGCCACCATTTCAATTCTATGACTGCTACAGCTACAACTACTACTATTGCTACAACAACTACAACTACTTCTTCTACTACTACTACAACTACTGCTACTACTACTACCACTACTGCTACTATCATTATTGCTACTACTTCTACTACTATTACTGCTTTTATGACTGGAACTTCTAATCTTGCTACTACAACTACAACTATTACTTCTACTACCGGAACTTCTATTACTGCTACTACTACAACTATTACTACTGTTGCTACTAATACTAGAGCTATTACTACGACTACTACTACAGCTACTACTGCTACTACTATTACTACTACCAATACTACTACTAATGCAACTACTACTACTACTGCTGCTGCTACAACAATAACAGTAACTACTCCTTCTCCTACCACTGCTACTACTATTACTGCAACTACAACTACTGCTACTACTACTACTACTACTACTACTTCTACTACTACTACTACTACTACTACATCAACAACTAATATTACTGCTGCTACTGCTGCTGTCGTTACTGTGACTACAACTGCTACTATAACTACTATTATAATTACTCTGCTGCTCGTGCTACAACTACTATTGTGTTGTTGCATATGCGGCTATTACTACTACTACTGATACTGGTGCTACTACTATTACTAGCATTACTACTACAACTGCTGTTGCTGCTACTGCTTCTACAACTATTACAACTACTACTCCTACCACTACAACTACAACAACAACAACAACAACAACAACAACTACTACTACTACTACTACTACTATTATTACTACTACTACTACTACTACTACTACAATAACAACAACAACTACTACTACAACTACTACTATTACTACTACTACTACTACTATTGCTACTGATACTACTATTAGCATTGCTATTGCTACTACTACTGTGTTTGCTACTATTGCTAGTGCCAAAACTACTTCTACTGCTACTATTATAGCTACAGCTACTACTACTACTTCTCCTACTACTACAGCTACTACTACTACTATTGCCACAACTACTGATAATACTACTACTACTTCAAGTATTGCCACAAGGACTATTGCTACTACAACTTTTGATACTACTACTACTGCTATAGCGGCTACTGGTACTTCTCCTACTACTGGTACTACCACTGCCACTACTATCACGACTGCTACTACTGCTACTACTGCTGCTGCTACTGCTACTATTACTTCTACTACTACTGCTACTACCACTACTTCTACTACTGCAGCTACTACTATTGCTATTACTACAACAACTGCTACTATTACTACTACTACTGCTGCTGCTACTACTGCCACTACGGTTACTACCGCTACTTCTACTACTACAACTAGTACTACTACTGCTACAGCCGTTACTACTTGTACTACTTCTATTGCTACTACCGCTACTGTTCCTACTACTATTGCTACTGCAACTCCTGCTACTATTATTACAACTACAACTACTACTGCTATTACTACTACTACTACTACTATTGTTGCTCCTATTCCTATGATTACTACTACCCAAACTACTACTTGTCTGCTTGCTCCTCCTCCTCCTCCTCCTCCTACTACTACTACACCAACGACTCCTACTAATCCTACTACCACTACTCATACTACTACAACTACTACTGCTACTTCTACCACTTTTAACACTACTAGCGCAATTATAACTACTCTACTACTACTACTAATACTAATACTACGACTGTTACTGACACTTCTAGTACTGCTACTAAAACAACAACAACAACAACAACTACTACTACTACTACTACTACTACTACACCTACTACTGCAACTACTATTACAACGACTACTACTACTACAACTGCCACTCTTACTACTACTCCTACAATGACTATAGCTACTACACCAAGTACTACTTCTACTACTACTGCTGCTACAAATACTACTACAACAACAACTACATCTACTAGTACTAGTACTACTACTATTACATCAGCTAGTGCTACTACTACTACTACTACCTCTACATAAGTAGAACTACTACTACGACTGCTGCTACTACTGCTACTGTTATTGTTACTGCTATTACAACTCTCACTACTTTCACTAGTGCTACAACTACATCTCTTACTACTACTGCTATTATTGTTTCTACCATAACTACTATAAGTATTACTACTACTTCTACTACTATTACTACTACTCCTCCTCTTAGTGCTACCGCAATTACTACTGGTACTACTCCTACTACTGCTGCTACTACTACTACTATTGCTATGACTACTACTACTACAACAACTACTACTTCAACAATAACAACTACTACTACTACTATTGCTACCATTGCTACTACTGGTATAACTACTAGTAACACTGCAGCTACTACTACTACTCCTATTGCTACTGTTACTACAACTACTACTACTACTGATACTACTACTACTCCTCCTCCTACTGCTATTGCTACTACTTCTACTGTAACTACTACTACTCCCAAAACTCCTACTACTACTCCTACTACTACTTTGACTACTGCTATGGCTACTACTGCTACTACTCCTACAACAACAACAACAACAACAACTACTACTAACTACTCCTCCAACTACTAGTTCAACTATTACTGCTACTACTACTCTTACTACTACTCCTACTCCAGCTCCTACTACTACTACTACTGCTCCAACTATAATTTTTGCAAAAGCAGCAACAATAGAAGTAGTTGTAAGAGCTGCAGCAACAGTAGTAGTAGTTGTAGTAACAGTAGTCACAGGAAATATAGTTGTAGTAGCACTAGTTATAGCGGCATCAGCAGCAGAAGTAGTTGTGTTGTAGCAGTTGTAGTATTTACTATAGTAGTAGTAGTAGTAGAAGTAGTAGAAGTAAAAGTAGCAGTAGATGTATTTGTTGTAGCTGTACTTGTAGTAGTAGTAGTAGTAGAAGCCGGAGTTGTAGTAATAGTAGTACTAATAGCAGCATGAGCAGTAGTAGTAGGATTAGTAGTAGTATTAGTTGTTGTTTTAGCTATAGTAGTTGTATCAATAGTAGCAGAAGCAGTAGTGGTAGACGTATTATTATTAATAGTAGTAATAGGAGTGGTAGTTGTAATAATAATAGTAGTAGTAGTAGTAGTAGTAGTAGCTGTAGTAACAATAATAAGAATAATAGTACTAGTAATAGTAGTAGCACTATTAGTAATAGTAGTATTTGTAGTAGGTGTATTAGGCGTAGTAGTAATATTAGTAGTAGTAGTAGTAGTAGTAGTAGTAGTAGTAGTAGTAGTAGTAGTAGTAGTAGTAGTAGTAGTAGTAGTAGTAGTAGTAGTAGTAGTTGGAGGAGGAGGAGGAGGAGGAGGAGGAGGAGGAGGAGTAATAGAAGTATTAGTGGTAGTTGTGGTAGTGGTAGTAGTAGTTGTAGTTGTTGTAGTGGAAGTAGTAGAAGTAGTAGTAGTAACAGTGGTAGTGGCAGTCATAGTTGTACTTGTAGTAGTAGCAATAGTAGTAGGTGGAGAAGTAGTAGCCGGGGTTGTGAAACTAGCCCCATGAGTGTTATTGGTAGTAGCAGAAGTAGTAGTAATAGCTAAAGCAGTTGCAGCAGTCGTAGGAGTAGGAGCGGGAGCAGTAGTAGTAGTAGCAGCAACAGGAGCAATACTAGTAGTCATTGTTGGTCTTGTTGTAGCAGTAGTCGAAGAAGTAGTAGTAGTAGTAATTGTAGCAGCAGCAGTTGTTGTAGTGGCAACGGTTATAGTAGCGGTTGTTCTAGTAGCTGAATCGATAGTCCTTGTAATAGTAGCTGTTGTAGTAATATCAGTAGTAGTAGTAGTAGTCACAATTGTAGTAGTGGTAGTAGTAGTAGCAGTAGTAGCAGTAATAGTGTCAGTAGTTATAGTTGTTGTAGCAGTAGCAGTAGTAGTGGTAATAGTAGTATTAGTAGCAATAATACTAGTAGCAGAAGTAGTAGTAGCAACATTAGTAGTGGCAGTATTAGTAGTTGTAGTACTAGTTGAATTACTTGTAGTACCAGCAGTAGTAGCTGTAGTTGCAATAATAGTTGAAGTAGTTGTAGTAGTAGTAGTGGTTGCAATAGTTGCAGTAGTATCAGTAGTAGAAGTAGTAGCTGTAGTACAAGTAATAGTAGTTGTAGAAGTTGTTCGAGTAGCGACAGCAGTGGCAGTATTAGTAGAAGTGGTAGTAGTTAAAGGAGTAGTAATAGTAGTGGTAGTAGAAGGGGCAGTAGTAGTAGTAGTGGTAGAAGTACTAGGAGTAATAGTAGCAATAGTAATATAAGTAGAAGTTGCAGTTGAGGTATGAGTAGTAATGGTAGCAATGGTCGTAATAGTAGTAGCAGTTGTAGTATTAGTAGTGGTAGTAGCAGTAGTTGTTGTTTAACAAGTAATAGTAGTTGTCGTAGTATTAGCAGTAGTAGAAGCAGTAGTAGTAGGAGCTGCAGTAGTAGCAGAAGTAGTAGTAGTTGTTGTTGTAGTAGCAATAGTTGTAGTAGTTGTTGTTGTTGTAGTAGTAAGAGTGGTAGTAGTAGGATAGGTAGTAGTACTTGTTATAGTTGGAAAAGTAGTGGTAGTAGCAGTATAGTTGCAGTAGTAGTAGTAGCAATAGTAGATGTAGTAGGAGATGTTGTAGTAGTAGTAGTAGTAGAAGTAGCAGCAGTAGCAACGACAGCAGCAGCTGTAGTAGTAGTAGTGGTTGTTGTTGTTGTTATAGTAATAGTTGTAGAAGTTGTAATAGTAGTAGTAGTAGCAGATGTATTAATAGCGGCAGTAGTAGTAATAGTATTAGCATTAGTAGTAGCAGTTGTGGTACCAGTAGTAGTAGTAGTAGTAGTAGTAGCAGTCGTAGCAGTAGTAGTTATAGAAGTAGTAGTAGTAGAAGTAGTAGCAGCAGCAACAGTAGTACCAGTAGCTATAGTCATAGTAGTAGTAGTAGCAACAGTAGTAATACCAGTAGCTATAGTCATAGTAGTAGTAGTAGCAATAGTAGCAGTAGTAGTTGTTGTTGTTGTTGTAGTAGTAGTAGTAGTAGTAGTAGCAGTAGTAGCAGTACCAGTAGTAGCAGTAGCAACAGCCGCTGCTGTAGTAGTAGTCGTAGCAATAGTAGTAGTAATAGGAGTAGGAGTTGTAAGTGGTAGTAGTAGTTATTGTAGTAATAGTAGTAGTAATAGTCGTATTAGTAGCAGTAATAGTCGAACAAGTAGAAGTTGCTGCGACTACTGCTACTACTACTACAGCTACTGAACCTACAACCACTACCACTACTACTACAACATCTACTACTACTACTACAACTACTACTATTATTAATATAACTACTATTGCCACTCCTACTACTGCTAGTACTACTTCTACTACTACTACTATGACTATTACTACCTATACTACTGATACTAACAATACAACTACTACAACTATATCTACTCCTACTACTACTGCCTCTACAACTGCTACCATTGCAAATACAACTACTAGTCCTACTCATACTACTACTATTGTAGCTCCAGCTGCAGCAACTTCTGCAACTGCTACTACTATTTTTGCTATTACTTCGACAACTGCTATTGCTATTGCTACTGCTACTTCTACTGCTACCCATACTACTATTGCAAGCACTACTGCTGCCACAACTACTATTACCACTACTACTGCTCTTACTTCGGCTACTACAGCAACAACAACAACTACTGCTACTACTTCTAATACAACTACTATGACTACTACAATTGCAGCTACTAAACCTACACCCACTACCACTACTAATAGTACTACTACTGTTGCCGATGTCACTACTAGTATAACTACTTCTGCTGCTACTACTGCTACCTCTACTTCTGCAACTACTACAACTGTTACTTCTGCTACTACTACTACTACTTCTGCGGCTACTACTGCTAATACTGCTCCTGCTATTACAACTTCTACCACTACTTTTACTTCTACGACTAGAGCTACTACTACGACTACTGCTGTTGCTACTACTAGTACTACTACTTTTACCAATGCGGCTACTACTACTAAAACTACTAATGGTGCTATGACTTCCACTACCACTACTACTCCAACTACTGCAACCATCACTATTAATACTACTGCGAGTACCACTGCTACTACTACTACTACTACTAATACTACTACAACAACAACAACAACAACAACTACTACTACTTCTACAACTTCTACTACTACTACTACTACTACTACTACTACTACTACTACTACTACTACTACTCGTACTACAACTCCTACTCCTACATCGACTACCACTACTACCCCTACTACTTGTGCTTCTGCTACATTTACTAATACTACTACTACTGCTACTACAACTACTACTGTTGTCGTTGTTGCTGCTGCTATTATTGCTACTACTATAGCTACGGCTGCTCCAATTACTACTGCAGCTATTACTGCTACTAACACTTCTACTACTGCAACTATTACTGCTACTAACACTTCTACTATTGCAACTCCAATTACTACTGCTACTCCTACAACTACTACTACTACTAGAACTACCAATACTACTACAACTACTACTACTCATACTTCCGCTAGTACTACTACTACTACAACTATAACTACTACAGCTACTGTTTCTCTGACTACTACTACTATTAAGACTACAACTATCACAACAACTACTAGTACTACTACTACTACTACAACTACCCCTACCACTACTACTATGACTACCACAATTACTACTATTATTCCTGCTATTACTACTTCTACTATTACCACTACCACAACTACCACTACTATTCAAACTACTACTACTACTAAAACTCCTACTACTACTGCAACTACTACTATTGCTACTTCTCCTACTCCGACTCCAACTACTGCTACTCCTACTACTCTAACTCTTACTCAAACTTCAGATACTGCTACTACTCCTACTTCGACGCCTATTATTGCTACGGCTACAAATACTACTACTACTACAACAACTATAACTCCTACTACTACAGCTACTACTACTACAACAACAACAACTACAACGACTACTACAACTATTACTACTACTAGAGCTACTACTACCACTACTTCTGAAACACCTACTATTTCTATAACTTCTACTACTACAACTTCTACCACTACTGCTACTACTACTCCTACTACTACTATTACTACTACTACTCATAAAATGCCTACTACTAATACTGCTACTGCTTCTCCAACTACTACACCAACTACTACTACTACTAATCCTACTACTAGCACTAGTACTACTCTAGCTACTACCCCTACTACTACTACTACTACTACTACTACTACTACTACTACTACTACTACTACTCCTCCTCCTCCTCCTCCTCCTCCTCCAACTCCAACTCCTGCTCCTACTACTACTTCTACTGCTAGTAATACTGCTGCAACTACTACTACTAATACTACTACCACCATGGCCACAACTACTGCTGCTAATGCTACTACTGAAACTAATACTATTGCTACTGCTACTGCAGCTATTTCTACTTTTCCTGCTACTACTCCTACTTCTACTACTATTGCTGCCACAAATGCTGCTACTACTCCTACTGCTCCTACTACAACAACTGCTACTGCTACTACTACAACTACTACAACTGTAATTGCTACCCCTACTGTTGCTGCAACTATGACTACTACTACCATTACTATTACAACTAATGCTACTACGCCTACCACGACAGCTACTACTGCTACTATTGTTACTCCTACAACTAGTACAACTACTAATACTACTTTTTGGCACCACTTATACTCCTATTCCTACTACTACTACTATTACCTCTAATAGTACTACTACTACCACTACTACAACTACTACTATTACTCCAACTCCTACCACTAGTACTACAACTGCTCCTACTAGAAGTACAACTACTACTATGACTCCTACTACTACGCAACCAACTCCAACTGCTACTACTCTGACTACTACAACAACTACTACTACTCCTATTACTATTGCTACTACTACTATAACTACTGTTACTACTACTACTATTGCGTCTGTTACTACTATAACCACAACAACTCCTTCTACTACTACTATTGCTACTACCACTACCGCTATTGCTGCTACGACCACAACTACTCCTACTTCTATTACTAGTACAACTACTACCATTGCTACTGCTACTACTACTAATAATAGTACTATCGCTAATACTACTGTAACTACTGTTGCTTCTATTACAACTACAACAACTACAATAATAACAACTACTACTAATACTACCACCACTAGTACAACTACTACTACTACTACTACTACTATTACTACTACAACTACAACTACCAGTCCTACTCCAACTCCAACTCATACTACTACTCCTACTGCATGTACTACTACTACTACAACAACTGCTACTCCTACTTTTGCTACTGCTACTAAAACAACTGCTACTCCTCCTACTACTACTATCGCTACTCCTCCTCCTCCTACTACTACTACTTCTACTCCTATTACTACGACTACTATGACTACTACTACTAAAACAACTACTACTACTATTGCTACCGCTAGTACTAATCCCAGGACCACTACCATGACTAGTACTACTACTACAACGAATCCTACTATTACTACTACCACAATTACTACTACTATTTCTATTACCACTGCAAATACTAGTACCACCACTGATACTACTACTACTACAACTATTACAACAATAACTACTACTACAACTAATACTACCACCACTACTACAACTACTGCTACAACTACCATCGCAACTACTGCTACTACTACTACAGCTACTACTACTTCTACTCCCACTCCAACTGCTACTCCTACTACCAGTCCTACTACTACTACTAATACTACTACTACTACAGCTACCACAACTACTACAACTAATACTACTACTGCTACAATAGTTACTACTACTACTAAAATAACTACTACTACTACATCTGCTACTACTACTGCTACTACTCCTACTACCGCCGCTACTACTACAACTAATAATGCTACTACTCCTACTACCATCACCACAACCACAACTAGTACTGCTACTACCGCTACTATTACTGCTACTGCTACTATTACCACTACTACTACAACTAGTACCACTACTGCTACTACTACAGCACCTACTACTACTACTCCTACTGCAACTACTACTAGTACTAGTACCACTACTACTACTACTATTACTACTAGTACTACTACTACTACTATTGCTACTAGAACAACTTATACAAGAACAACAACTACTACAACTACAACATCACTAACGACTACTACTAATACTACCACCACAACAACAACTATTCCACTACTACCACTGCAACAACAACAACAACTACTAATACTACTATTACTAGAATAACTACAACTCCTACTCCAACTCCAACAACTAGTACTACTCCTACTGCATATACCACTATTGCAACTGCTAAACTACTGCTACTACGACAAGGACAACAACAACAACTACTTCTACTACAACAACTGCTACTCCTACTTCTACTACTACTATTACAACAACTGCTACTCCTACTACTACTACTACTACTACTACTACTACTACTACTACTCCTACATCCACTACAATTACTTCTACTACTATTGTTGCTATTGCTACAACTACTCCTACCACCACAGCCATGACTACTACTACTACCACCACCACCACCACCACCACCACCACCACCACCACCACCACCACTACTACTACTACGAATCCTATTGTTACTACCACCAACACTACTACTACTAGTGCCACTACTGTCACTACTTCTACTGCTACTACTACAACTAATACTACCACCACTACTACAACTACTGCTACAACTACCACTGCAACTACTACAACTACAACTACTACTACACCTACAATAATTACTACTCCTACTAAAACAACAACTACTACAACCGCTCCTACTACTACTACTCCTACTACCACCACCACTACTACAACTAATACAACTACTACTCCTACTACTCCTGCTACACCGCCACTACTACAACTAATACAGGTAGTACTCCTACTACCACCACCGCTACTCCAACTACTACAACTCCTAACACTCCTCTAGCTATTACTATTGCTGCTACTACTACTACCACCACCACTACTACTACTACTGCTATTATTATTACTATTACTACTACTACTACTACTACTACTACTACTACTACTACTACTACTACTATTACAACAACTACTAAAACTTCTACTACTATTCATGCTGCTGCTACTAGTACAACCGCTACTACTATTATGACTCCTAATGCTACTACCACACCTACTCCAAATCCAAATGTGACTCCTACTCCTACTACTACCACCACTACCACTACAACTATTATTGCTCCTAATACAGTTCGGATTCCTACTACTACTCCTTCTATTAATACTACTACTACGACAACAACTACTATTCCTACTCATACTCCTACTCCTACTGCTAGTGCAACTGCTATTACTACTACAATTGCTGCTACTATTGCTACTACTACCACAACAACTGCTCTTAATACTGCTACTACCACCACTACTATTACTACTATTACTACAACCACTACTACTACCACTACTACTACTACTACTACAACTACTCCTACTACTAATCCGACAACTACAACAACTACTACTACTGCTACTGCGACTACTTCTATTACTTCAACTACTACTATTACTATTGCTACTGTTGTTGTTGCTGCTGCTCCTCCCACTACTACTACTACAACTACTACTACTATTACTACCACAACTACTACTACTATTACTACTACAACAACTAATGATACTACTAGTACTACTACTTCTACTATTACTACTAGCATAATTTCTACTACTACAAATACTACTACCACTACTACTACTTCTTCAACTACTAGCATAATTGCTAGTCCTAGTACTCCTAATATGGGTACTACTACTACTAAAACGAACACTACTACTACTACCACCACCACCACCACTACTCCTCCTACTACTACTACTACTCCTACTCCTACATCGACTGTCACTACGACTCCTATCACTAGTATTACTATTATTGTTACTAATACTACTACTAATTCTAATACTCCTACTACTATAGCTATTACTACTATTACTTCTACTCCAACTCCTACTGCTACTACCAATCCTAGCACTCCTACTTTTACTACTGCTACTGCTGTTGCTGCCATTCCTGCTACTACTACTACTATTACTACTACTCCCACTTGTACTATTACTACAACAACAATAACTACTACTACTACTACTACAACAATGACTACAACTACTAATCCTACTTCTACTCCTACGCCTACATCGACTTCCACTACTACTCGAACTAAAATTATTACTGCTACTGCTAATAATACTACTACTAATCCTAATACTCCTCCTACTACTGCTATTGCTACTACCACTCCTTACACTCCAACTACTACTGCTATTGTTGCTACTGCTATTACTACTACTACTATTGCTACTACTACTCCTCCTAATACTTCTACTACTATTACGATTACGACTCCTACTACTACTACTACTACTACTACTACTACTACTACTACTACTACTACTACTACTACTACTACTACTACTACTACTACTACTACTACTACTACTAATACTATGAATACTACTACTACTACAACTACTTGTGCTACTCCTACTCCTACTACTACTACTACTCCTACTCCTACCACTACTCCTACTCCTACATCGACTGTCGCTACGACACACACTACTAGTATTACCACTACTGTTACTTATCGTAATACTCCGACTACTACTCTTACTACTACCCGACTACTACTACTATTACTACTACTAGTACTCCTACTACTACTCCTACTACTAGCACATCTACTACTACTGCTGCTATTGCTGCTATTCCTGCCACTACTGTTGCTGCTACTACTATTACTAATACTGCTATAAATACAATAACAACTATTATTACTACTACTACTATTACTACAGCAACAACTACTATGACTACTACTATAACAAATACTACTATTACTGCTACTGCTACTAATACTACTACTAATCCTAATACTCCTACCACTACAACTATTCCTACTATAACTCCTTTCACTCTTACTAGTACTGCTGCTACATCTGCTACTACTATTACTACTATAACTATAACTGCTGCTACTACTACTACTACTACTACTACTACTACTACTACTACTACTACTACTACTACTACTATTATTACTATAGTTACTACTACTACTACTACTAATAGTCGTGCTGCTGCCGCTACTACTACTGCTACCAATATAGCTACTACTACAACTCTCAATACTACTATTCTAATATTATGACTTCTAATGCTATTACTACACCTACTCCAACTCCAACTGTGACTACATCTCCCACTACTACTATCACTACCACTACAACTACTAGTACTCCTAATATTAATCCAATTCCTACTACTACTCCTACTTTAGTACTATTACTGCTACAACTACTACTACTGCTAGTCCACTTCTATGACTTCTAACGCTACAATTAAACCTATGCCAACTCCAACTGTGACTACTGCTCCTACTACTACTACCACTACCACTACAACTACTACTACTCCTAATACAATTCCAATTCCTACTACTCCTCCTACTATTAGTACAATTACTACTACTACTACTACAACTCCTTCTACATCTACTACTACTACTACCACAACAACAACAACAATAACAAGAACTACTACTACTACTGCTGCTGCAGCTGCTACTGCTGCTGCTTCTACTTTTACTACAACTACTACTTCCACTTCTACAACTACTACTACTCCAAATACTATTCCAATTCCTACTACTATTCCTACTATTACTACTATTACTATTACTACTCCTCCTACTACAACTACTACAACTACTAGTACAACTACTACTGCCACTACTACTACTACTATTGCTGCTACTACTACTATTACTACTACTACTTCTACGGCTACTACTACTACTACTACAACTACTACTACTACTACTACTACTACTACTACTACTACTACTACTATTACTATGACTACTCTTCTACTACTGCTCCAACTACTAATACTAATACTACCACTACTACTAATACTAATATTATTGTACATATTGCTACTGCGATTGCACCTATTACTATTACAACTACTGCTGCTACTACTACTCCTATTACTATTCCTACTATTATTACTAATACTACTACTCATACTACTACTACTAGTTATGCTACTACTGCTGCTGCTACTACAGCTATGGCTACTACTACTACCATTACACCTACGACTACTACTATTCCTACTCCTACTCATACTACTACTACTAGTGCAGCTGCTATTACTACAACAACTGTTGCTACTATTTCTACTACTACTACAACTATTGCCCATAATACTACTGCTACCATTGTTACAACAACAACTACTACTACAACTACGCCTACTACTAATCTAACAACTGCAACAACAACTACTTCTACTACTACTACCATGACTCCTACAACTACTATTACTTCTACTACTGTTGCTGCTAAAACGATTGCTACTACAACTACTAATACTACTACTAGTACTACTACTAGTACTACTACTAGTACTTCTACTACTAGCACAATTGCTACTACTAGTACTCCTTCTACGAGTACTACTACTAGTAATACTAACACTACTACTACTACTTCTACACCTACTCCTACTCCAACTGTCGCTAGGACTCCTACTACTAGTATTGCTGCTACTATTATGAATACTACTACTAATCCTAATACTCCTGCTACTACTACTACTACTACTACTAATATTGCTACTACTCCTCCTGGCACTCCTACTGCTACTATCACTGTTGCTGCTGCTGCTATTCCTACTACGACTGCTGCTGGTACTACTACTACTGCTGCTGCTGCTGCTACTACTACTGCTGCTATAGATACTACTACTAATACTACTACTACTACAACTTCTACTATTATAAACAACAACTACTATTACCACTACTACTGCTACAACTACTGTTTCTACTGCTACTGCTATGAATACTACTATTACTACTACAACAACAACTTCTACTATTATTCATGCTGCTACTACTAGTACTACAGCTACCACTATAGCTACTACTACTACTACGAGTAGTCCAAGCACTCCTACTACTACTGCTGCTGCTACTTCTGCTGCTATTCCTGCTACAACTACTGCTACTATGACTACTACTACTATTGCTTCAACTATTGCTACAACAACTACTATTACTATTGTTGATATTAACATTAATACTGTTATTTCTACTACTACTACTACTACTACTAGAACTATTACTACTATTACTACTTCTACTACAACTTCTACTACTATTCATGCTGGGGCTACAACAACTACTACTACCACTATAGCTACTACTATAACTCTTACTACTACTAATCTACTACTATGACTCTTAATGCTACTACTACACCTACTGTAAATTGAAATGTGAATACTGTTCCTACTACTACTACCACTACCACTACAACTACTACTACTCCTAATACTATTCCAATTCCAACTACTACTCCTACTATTAATACTATTATTACTACTACTACTACTACTACCACTACTACAACAACTACTACTTCTAGTACTACTACTACTACTACTACTACTACTACCACTAATACTACTACTACTACTACTCTACTACTACTATTCCAACTCTTACTACTATGACTTATACTACTGCCACTACTCTGCTACTACTCTGCCTACAACAACTACTACAATTACTATTACTACTTACAATCCACTTTTAGTACTGCTGCTGCTATTGCAGCTACTACTACTGCTGCTGCTGCTGCTACTACTACTACTCCTACTATTACTCCTACTATTAATTCTACTACTACTCCTACAACTAATTCTACTACTACTCTACTACTACTACTACTACTCTACTACTACTACTACTACTACTACTACTACTACTTTCCTACTCCTAATCCTACTGCTACTATTGCTACTAGTACTACTACTCTTACAACTGATCCGATAACTACAACAACTACTGTTGCTGCTACTGCTACTGCATCTACGACTTCACCTAATACTATTACTACCGCTTCTATTGCCACAGCTTCTTGTACCACAACAACTACTACTACTAATATTACTATTACTACTACAACTACTAATACTACTACTTCTACTACAACTACTAATACTACTCATACTACTACAACTACTACTACTACAACAACAACAACAACAACAACAACAACAACAACAACAATAACAATAACAACAACAACAACAACAACTACTACTACTACTACTACTACTACTACTACTACTAGTACTAGTACAACTACTACTACCACTACTACTACTCCTCCTCCTACTACTCCTACTCCTACACCAACTGTCGCTACGACTCCTACTACAAGTGTTACTGCTACTATTACGAATACTACTACTAATCCTAATACTCCTGCTACTACTCCTTCGACCACTACTATGACTACTAATACTACTCCAAATTCTACTACTACTCCTTGCACTCCTACTACTCCTACTACTGCTGCTACTGCTACTATTCTTGCTACTAATACAATGACTACTACTATTACTGCTACTGCTTAAATACTACTACTAATACTACCACTACTACTACTTCTACTATTATTGCAACAACAACTACTACCACTACTACTACTATAGCTATTGCTACTAATACTACTACTACTACTACAATAACTACTACTACTCTTACGACTACTATTACTACTATTACTACTTCTTCGACAACTTCTACTACTATTCAAACTACTACAACTACTCTTACTATAGCCACTACTACAACTACTACTACCACTATAGCCACTACTACTACTCTTACTACTACAAGTCTACTACTATCACTCCGAATGCTACTACCACTACCACTACAACTACTACTACTCCTAATACTATTTCGATTCCTACTACTACTCCTACTATTACTACTATTACTATTGCTACAACAACAACAACAACAACAATAACTACTACTACTACTACTACTACTACTACTACTACTACTACAACTACTACAACTACTATTACTACGACTACTACGACTACTACTGCTACGACTACTACGACAACTACTACTACTACCACAACTAGTACTACTACTACTACTACTTAGCTACTACTATTCCTACAACTACTACTACTAAGCCTTCTACTACTACTACCACCACTACTACTATTGCTACTACTATTACTACTATTACTCCTCCTTCAACTACGACTACAATAACTACTACTACTACTAATACTACTCTTCGTACTCTTGTTGCAATTGTAGCTACTAATACTATTGTTGGTACGACTAGTACTACTCCTACAACTAATTCTACTACTACTGCGGCTGCTACTGCTGCTACTGCTACTACTACTACTACTACTACCAGAAGTCCTATTCCTACTCTGACTACTACTACTAGTGCAGCTGCTATTAGTATACAACTGCTACTACTATTGCTACAATTGCAACAACTACTACTCTTAATGCTGCTGCTGCTGCTACTACTACTACTACTATTACTACTACTGCTACTACTACCACAACTACACCTACTACTAATTCGATAACAACAGTAACCACTGCAGCTGCTCCTACTACTTCTATAACTTCAACTACTACTATTACTATTACTTCTGTTGTTATTCCAGCTACTCGTACCAGCACTGCTACTATTGCTACTACTACTACTACAATTTCTAATACAACTACTAATACTACTACTTATACTACTATTAATATTACTACTACTACTACTACTTCTACTACTAGCACAATTGCTACTCCTACTACTCCTACGATGGGTACTGCTACTACTAACACTAACACTATTACTACTAGTACTACTACTACTACTACTACTACTACTACTACTACTCTGATTACTACTACTACTATTGATGCTAGTACTAGGACTATTGCTACTACTACTACTCCTACTCCAAGAACGACTATCGCAATGACTCCTACTACTAGTATTATTGCTACTATTAGTAAAACTACTACTAATCCTAATACTCCCACTTGTACTTCTAGTACTACTACTATTAGTACTACTACTCCTACCACTACTACTTCTGTTTGCACTCCAACTATGACTACTATTACTGATGCTGCTCTTCTTGCTACTACTTCTGCGACTACAACTACTTCTACTATTACTACAACAACAACAACTTCTACTACTAATAATCCAACTATTACTCCTAGTCCTACTCGGACTACCATTACTACTCCTACTACTACTATTACTGCTACTGTAACTAATACTACTACTAATCCTAATACTCCAACTACTGCTGTTGTTACTACTACCACACATTACACTCCTACTACTACTACTACTACTACTACTACTACTGCTACTGCTATTACTACTACTGTGATTGCTAAAACAACAACAACTACTACTACTACTATTCCAACTAATACTACTACTACTACTACTACTATTACTACTATTACACCAACAACAACTACTACTACTTGTGCTGCTTCTGCTACTATTACTGCTACCCCTATATCTATTACTCCAACTCTTACTACTATTAGTATACTACTATGACTTCTAATGCGACTACTACACCTACTCCAACACCAACTGTGACTACAACTCCTACTACCACTACCACTACCACTACAACTGCTACTACTCCTAATACTATTCCAATCCCAACTACTATTCTTACTATTATTACTATTACTACCACTACTACCACCACCACCACTACTACTTTTACTACCACTACTACTACTTCTACAACTACAACTACTGCTACTGCTTCTACTACTTCAACTACGACTACTACTACTACTGCTGCTGCGGCTGCTACTGTTGATGCAACTACTACTACTATTACTACAACTACTATTACTACTACTACTCTACTTCTACTACCCCTAAAACTACTACTAAGACTACTACCACTGCTGCTTTTAATACTACTGTTGGAATTGCTGCTAGTGCAGCTACTACTACCACTACTACTTCTACTATTACTACTAATACTACTATTACTATAATTACTACTAATACTCTTACTCCTGCTACTACTTCTACAACTGTTGCTGCTACTACTACTGGTAATGCTACTACTACTACTACTACTACTACTTCTACTACTATTCTGACTCTTACTCTTACTACTACTATTTGAGCAGTTGCTATTACTACTACAACTGCAGCTACAATTGATACTACTACTACTATTGCCATTAATATTGCTACTACTACTACTACTACTACTACCACTACTATTACTACTACTTTCACTACTACTACTACTACTACTACTACTACTAAAACTAGGCTTATTACTAATCTGAAAACCTCAATAACCACTACTGCTGCTACTACTACCACGACTTCTGCTACTACACCAACTACGACATCCACGACTTCAACTACAACTATTGCTTCTACTACTGTTGTTGTTGCTGCTGCTCCTACCACTATAATACTTCTACTATTACAACTATTGCTACTACTACAACAACAACCACAACAACTACTACTACTACAACTACTATTGCTACTACAACTACTAATACTACTACTAGTTCTACTTCTATTGCTACTGCTGCTAGCATAATTACTATTACTACTACTCCTACTAGGGGTATTGCTGCTAGTAACACTAACACTGCAACTACTGCAAGTACTCCTCCTCCTCTTCCCCTCCTCCTCCTCCTCCTCCTCCTCCTCCTACTACTACTACTCTTACTCCTACACTGACTATTGTCACGACACCTACTACTAGTTTTTCTGCTACTGTTATGAATACTACTACTAATACTAATACTCCTACCACTACTGCTACTATTACTACTATTAGTACTACTACTACTCCTAGCACTCATGCTACTACTACTGCAACTACTGCTGTTGTTGCTATTCTTGCTAGTACAACTGGTACTACCATTACTACTACTGCTATAAATACTACTATTAACACTACTACTACTACTACTACTTATACTCTTACTACAACAACTGCTACTACTGCTACTACTACTACTCCTACTACTAGTCCTACTCCTAAATCGACTACTACTACTATTACAGTTACTGCTACTAATACTACTACTAATAATAATACTACTACTATTGTTACTACTAATACTACTACTGCTGCTGCTGCTACTGCTATTACAACTGCTACTGCTGCTACTGCTACTGCTACTATTAATACTACTGCTACTACTACTACTACTACTACTACTACTACTACTACTACTACTACTACTTCTTCTTCTTCTTCTTCTTCTACTACTACTACTACTACTACTACTACTATTACTACTACAACAACTACTACTAGTAGTAGTACTACTAATACTACTACTACTCCTCCTCCTCCTACTACTACCACTTCTATTACTACCACTACTACACTACCGCTACTACTCCAACTTATTTTACTATTAGTACTCCTACTACTTTTGGCCCAACTCCTCCTACTACTACTATTACTTCTACTACTACTACTGCTCCAGATTCTTCTATTTCTACTACTACTGTTGTTGCTCCCACTGCTACTGCTACTGCAACTACTACTATAGTTAATACTATTACTATCACTGCTACGGCTACTACTACTTCTACTCCTACTACTTCACCCACTACTACTACAAGTACTACTAATACTGCTACTTCTTCTACTACTCTGACTAGTACTACTACTACCACCATTTCTACTGCTGATGCTGCTGTTGCTAACACTACTACTACTACTACTGTTGCTGCTATTGCTAATACTATTAATACCACTACTACAAGTACTACTACTCCTACTACAACTGTTACTATTTCCACCATTGTTGTTTCTACAATTGATATACTGCTATTACTACTACTGCTGCTGCTGCTGTTACTATTTCTGCTGCTCTAATAACTTTAACTACCACTATTTCACCTACTACCATTATTATTGGTACTCCTGATCCTACACTACTAATGTTATTGCATCTACTGCAACCACTACTAATACTACTGGTATTACTTTTGCTGCCAGTACTATCGCTTCGACTAGTGCTACTACAGCTACTCCTATTAGTACTGCTATTACTACTACTACCACTACTACTACTACTACTAACATGGCTACTGCTACTATTGCTACTACTACTACTGCAACCACTAGTGCTACTATTACTACTACTACTACTAGTACCGCTATAGCTACTCCTACTGCTCCTACTACTAGTGCTACTACTACTCCTACTACTGCTACTACTACTACTACCACAACAACAACAACAACAACAACAACAACAACAACAACTACTATTACTACTATTACTATGACCACTACTACTCCTGCTATTGCTGTTGCTACTACTACTACAGCTATTGCGACTACTATTACTACTGCTACTTCTACTACTACTACTACTACTACTACTACTACTTGTACTCCTATAAATACTACTAAAACTAATAGTACTACTACAATACTACTATTACTAATGCTTATATTACTCATTCTATTAGTGCCACTATAATTACTAATACTACGACTGCTATCAATTTTGCTATTGCTATTACTACTACTATTGCTACTATTACTAATACTGCTACTACTACTATGATGATTATTCCAGCTAATCCTACTACTACTACTACTTCTGCTACAACTACAGCTACTATAACTTTTACTATTACAACTACTATTTTTGCTACAACGACTTCTGCTACTGCTACTACTGCTGAAACTATTATTACTACTACTACTATGAATGCTGTTGCCACTATGATAGCTACTACCACTATAATTGCTACTACCACTTCTAATACTACTACAACTGCTATGGTTAATCCTTATACTACACCTACTACAACTTCTCCTACACCTATTCCTACTACTACTTCTACTCCTTCTACGACTACTACTATTGCAACTACTTCTATTGTTGTTACAACTACTCCTCCTTCCACTACTACTACTACTACTCCTCCTATTACTACTAGTACAATTAGTGCTACTACTACTACCTACTACAACTACTACTACTACTACTACTACTACTACTACTACTACTACTACTACTACTACTACTACTACTACTACTACCTCTACAACTACTACTTCTACTATTATTACTACTACTACTTCTACTTCTGCTACTATGACTACTACTACTACTACTACAACTGCTGCTGCTGCTACTACTACTACTACTACGACTACTGCTCCTGCTACCACTGTTACTACTGCTAATACTATTGTAACTACTACTACTACTATTGCTACAGCTATTGCTACTACTATTACTTCCACTACTCCTGTTACTACTACTACTGGTGCTTCTACTACTACTACTACTATTATTACAACTACTACTCCTACTGCTACTATTGCCTCTACTACTACTACTATTAGTATAATTACTGTTGCAACTACTAATACTGCTTCTACTACTACTACAAGCACTACTACTACTATGACTACTCAAAAATCTAGTACTACTAATACTACTTTTGCTACTACTTCTGCTAGTACTACTACAAATGCTACACTACCTCTTCTACTATGGCTAATACTAATGCTACTACTAATACTTCTCCCACTACTATTAATACTGCTACTACGTTTGTTACTATAACTACTGCTACTCCTACTAATGTTACTACTGCTACCACTATCATTGCTAATGCTAGTAGTAGTACAACTACTACTACTAGTACTAATAATACTACCTCTACAACTATTACTGCTACACTACTACTGCTATGACTTCTACTACTACTACTATTCCTACTATGGCTACCACTGCTACCACTGCTTGGACTACTTTTTCTTCTTCTATAGGTAATAGCTATAGTACTAGTATCAGTACTATTTGTAGCAGTAGTTGCATAGCAATAGTAATAGTATCAGTAGTAGTAGAAGCAGGAGTTTTAGTAGCAGTAGTAGTTGAAGGAGTCGTAGTAGTAGAAGTAGTAGTGGTAGCTATAGTAGTAGTACTAGCAGTACTAGTGTTAGTAGTGGCAGCAGTAGTTCTAATAGTAGTAGTGGTAGCAGCAATAGTTGCAATAATAGAAGCAGTAGCAACAGTAGCAGTAGGAATAGTAGTAGTAGCAATAGTAATAGTAATAGCAGTTGGAGTAGTAATAGTAGTAGTAGGAGCAGCAGTAGTTGTTGTTGTTGTAGTAGTAGTAGCAGTGGTAGTATTAGCATCAGTAGTAGCAGTATTAGGAGTAGGAGTAGCAATAATAATAGTAGTAATAGGAGTAAGAGTAGTATTAGTAGTGGTAGCAGTAGTAGTACTAGTAGTACTACTACTCCTACTAAGAGTAGCTATATTGGTAGAAGTTATAATAATAGTAGCAATAGTAGTAACAGTAGTGGCACTTGTTGTATTAGGAGCAGTTGTAGTAGTAGTTGTACTAGTAGTTATAGGATTGGCATTGTGAGTCTTGGCAGCAGTAGTAGTAGTGGAAGTAGTAGTTTAGTAGTAGTTGATATAGTAGTATAGCTGCAGCAGTATGAGTAGGAGAAGGAATGGAAGCAGCAATAGCAGTAGTTGCAGTAGTTGTAATAGTAGTAGTAGAATTATTGCTATAGTAGTAGTTGTTGAAGTAGTAGTAGCAGCAGTAGTAGAAGTAGTAGGACGAGTAGCAAAAGTAGTAGTAGTAGCAGTAGTAGAAGTAGTAGTAGGAGTTATAGTAGTAGTAGTGGTAGTAGTTGTGGTCATAGCATTGATAGTAGTACTTGTAGTAGTAGTGGAAGTAGTAGTCAGAGTATTCCTAGTAGTGGTAATTATTGTTGTAGCAGTAGTAGTAGCAGTCGTAGTAGTAGTAGCATTGGTAGCAGTAGTAGTAGTAGTAGTAGTAGAAGAAGAAGTAGTAGTAGTAGTAGTAGTAGTAGAAGAAGCAGTAGTGGTAGTAGCAGTAGTAGTTGTAGTATTGGTAGTATTAGTAGAAGTAGTAGGACTAGAAGTAGTTGTAATAATTATAGTAGTTGTAGTAGTAGTAGTTGTTGTTGTTGTAGAAGTAGTAAGAGAAGTCGTAGTAGTAGTAGTATCATGAGTAGTAGTAGTTGGAGTAGTTTAACTAGTATTAGTAGTAGTCGTAGTAGTAGCAGTAGTGGTTGTTGTAGCAGCAATAGTAGTAGTGTTGTAGTAGTGGAAGTAGTATTAGTAGTGGTAGTAGTAGTAGTAGCAATAGTAGTAGTTGCAGTAGTAGTCGTAATTGCTATAGAGTTTGTAGTAGAATAGTAGTAGCAGAAGTTGCAGCAGCAGTAGTAGTAGTAGTAGTAGTAGTAGTCGTCGTAGTAGATGCAATAGTAGCAGTAGTGGTTATTGTAGTAGCAGCAACAGCAATAGTAGTAGTAGCAGTAGCTATAATAGGAGGCAGAGAAGTTGGAGTACTAGTAGCAGCAGCATTATCCGTAGTCGGAGGGGTAGTGGTAGTGGTGGTAGCAATAGCACTAGTTATAGTTGTACTAGTAGTAGAAGTAGTATAGTACTAGCAGTTGTTCTAGTTGAAGTAATAGCTACAGTAGCAGCAGTAGCAGTAGCATTAGTAGTAGCAATAGTAGTAGTTATTATTGTAGTAGTAGTGGCCATTTTAGTAGTAATAGCAGCAGCAATAGTTGTAGTAGTAGTTGTAGCTGCAATACTAGAAGTAGTAGTAGCAGTAGTAATAGTTGGAGGAGTAGTAGTAGTAGCAACAGTAGTAGTAATAGTGGTTATTATTGTAGCAGTACGAGTAGTTGTTGGAGTAATTGTTGTAAGTGAATTAGTAGGACAAGTACCAGTAGTAGTGATAGTAGCAGTAGTAGTGTAGTAGTAGTAGTAGAAGTAGTAGTGGTAGTAGCAGTAGTAGTAGCAATAGTAGTTGTAGTAATAATAGCAGAAGTAGTAGTAGTTGTTGTTGTTGTTGTTGTAGCGGTATCAGTAGAAGCAATAGCAGTAATAGTAGCAGTAGTGGAAGTAGTATTAGTATTATATGTGGCAGTACTAGTTGTAGCAGTAGCAATAGTAGAAGTAATAGTAGCCGTAGGAGTAGTTGTAGTTGTAGATATAGTAGTATTGGTAGTAATTATAGTCAAAGTAAAACTAATAGTAGTAGTAGTAGTAGGCCCAAGTAGCCCCCAGTTCGGGTCTTTTTTCACTCCATGCTCTATGCTTAAGACCTGTTCTCGGTAAAAAACAAACATCCGTCAAGCATATTCTTTAAAAGACGGTTCTTTAGGACCTTAGATTGTGTGGCAACGTGAGCCAAGGTTAGCAGAAAGGAGGAGGAGCATCCCCACCTCGAGGACCAAGCGGACCTCGCTCTGAGACCTATGTTGTTAAGGTTCTGGATCGGTTAAGGACAGATATAGATTTGCCGAATCCCACCCTATTACTCCAGGCCTGCAGAAAAGCAAAGAAGAAGAAAATGCCAATACCGGGAAAGGGAAACCTGGCACCAACCCAGAACGAATTGCACCGGAAAGATGAGATAAAGGAAAGAAAGCAAGAGTTGGTCTCCGTAACGGTTGAAGCGAAGCCAAGGATTTTCTTTCCTTTTAGCTTAGATCTCTTCCGCTATTAGCTCCCATATAGTTTGTAGTTCCGTTCCTATTTTCCAAACAAACCATGCTCTAGTTCTCTTGATATCTACGTACCGGAGGAGGACAGAGAGCCTACCCCCTTAGGTACGGATCCCCCCTCCCTTATTGATATTCGGTTATGAGTCGGGGGAATCCCTAGTTAGCTACTTCCCGATGATCTCCACCTTGATTTTCTACTAGGGGGAGGAGATCCACTCCGCTAATTGACTACTTCCCCTAAGGGATAAGACGTTACCCCCTTGGGCCCCTTCGGGTCCCCTTCCCACACGATCGGTCGATGCACGAAGTCGCTCCTCGAGACCGGCCACTTGATCGGCCCGCGGCGAAATAGATCCTGCATATCATATTCCTGGTACTCCCAAGACTATGTTACTCCTGCGAAAGACTTACGACTTTGAATTGAGGATCGCTAGAATCCGAAGCTCTTTCAAGTCCTTTGGGCAAAAAGGAACTAAACACTACACTATTATTTCTTTTCCCCCCTGCTTCCCATATGGAATTTACAGGTATGACGGCAAAGTCAGTTCGAAGAGGGAAATAGCCAACGGAGTTCGCCACGACACGATTCGGTCAAAGTGAGCTTCCATTGCTACTACAGCGAAAGACCTTGCTTCAAAGAAATAGAGACTTGTCTGATGCTTGAAATTCCATTCTTTACCGCCTAAGAGCGAATCCCCAAGCAACGAGTCATACCCCGAACCTTTTCTTGCAATTTCACCTATCTCTCCCGATCCCGAGCGTAGAAAGGGGCCCGATGTACAAGGAAGGGAGTGTTCCATGGACTTGTTACGGGGGACGCTCGGGTTTGGCTGCGCTCGACCCGAATCCACAACTAATAGAATCATTCAAAGAATCTGGAGAGATTGTCACTATGAGACTAAGAATGATCAAGGGAGAATCTGAGTACTGTGGGATCCCAATATCCTACTAACGGGCTGCTTGTCTTGCCTCGAGCCCATAGGGAAGAGGTACTGCTCTGGACTAGTATGGTGCTGCTTGCTCTGCTTAAAACTAGGAAATGGGCCTCGCTGATGAACCCTTAACCTCTGGCCGTCGCTTCGCAAGTGCATGATCAAATCCTTCGCAGCTTTCGTACACCAGGGAGGCTAGTTGAGCAGCCGATTCTTTGCCCTATCGGCACTTAACTATCTGTCTTTCCCCAGAGATTCCCGAATACACTGGCCCGGCAGGTAAAGTCTGGCTGCTCGGTGTCAGGTAAACTGAAGAATCGAGCATTTTACTCTCCTTTGCCTCACTCGGTCGTTCTCCTGCCCCTATTTCCATTGAAGTCTTATTTCACCCTTGATTTTCTTGAAAAGTGCACTTACCCCATACTAGATATTGCGTATAGTAATAGAGATCGGGGATCTCTATTACTATTTTTGTACACCGTATGTTATAACTCTAACCCTTTCTTTGGCTTTTAAGGGAGTTATAGTTATAACTACTACTATGCTAAGTAGAAGAAAGCTCCAACCTCTGTGCACCCAACTCGCGTCAAGGAATAGTCCCCGTAGATGGACGTTCCCTGTTACGGGCACTGTAACTACTACTATATCAATGGAAACTGGAGGGGACTAGGTTGGAGCTACTACTATATCCTCGATTAGGGTATGTTGACTTTTATAGTAGTAGACATCGAGTGATGTCTACTACTATAAGTGCACTTACCCCATTATAGGTTTGGAAGGAGGAGCATCCATGGTTCTTGCTTGAGTTAAAGGAGAGATTCTCATATGGGGGGAAACTCAATAACTCTGTCTTTATCAAAGATTTTAGCTATACCAATATCGGGTTGGCTTGCTTGGGGGTTCGTCATTCGGAAAAAAAATTGTCGGTTGGCTAATTGTGGTAGCAATAGAACTCATAGAAGGAGAAGTTGCAGGAGAAATAGTTATGGTAGTTGTAGTAGTAGAAGTTGTTGTAGTAGTCGGAGTAGGAGTAGGCATTGGAGTAGGAGTAGCAGTAGTATACGCAGTACTAGTAGTACTAGTAGTAGTAGGCATAGTAGTAGTAGGAGAAGTTGTTGTAGTTGTAATCATAGTAGTACTAGTATTATTAGTTGTTGTAGTAGGAACAAAAATAGTAGCAGAAGTAGTAGTAGTAGTAGAAGAAGAAGAAGAAGAAGAAGAGGTAGTAGTGGTAGAGGTAGTAGTAATAGTAGGAGTAGTAGTAGTAGCATTAGTTGTAGTAGTAGTAGTTAGAGTAGTTGTAGTTGTTGTACTAGTAATAGAAGTAGTAGAATTTGTAGTAGTATTGGTAGTTAAAGTAGTAGAAGTTGTAGTAGAAGTTGTAATTGTAGTAGGCAAAGTAGCAGCAGTAGGACTAGCAATACTAGTAGTAGTAGTAGACATAGTAGGAGTAGTAGTAGCAATATTAGCAGTTGTAGTAGTTGTAGCAGTAGTAGTTTTAGTAGGAGTAGTAGTTGTTGTAGTAGTAAAGGTTGTAGCATTAGTCGTAGTAGTAGTTGTAGAAGAAAAAGAAGAAGAAGTAGTAGTAGGACTAGTATTAGCAGTAGTAGTAATAGTAGTAGTTGTTATAGTTGTAGTGGTAGTTGTAGGAGTAGTCATAGGAGTAGTTCTAGTAGTAGAAGTTGTGATAGTAGGAGTAGGAGTTGTAGGAGTTCTACTGATCTGCTGTACTACTATTATTACTACTTCTGCTACTACTGCTACTAATACTACAACTACCCTAACTTTTTCTAGTAGATGTAGTAGCTATAGAAGTGGTAACAGTAGTAGTTGTAGTAGCAAAAGTAGTAGCAATAGCTACAACAATTTTAGTAGTAGTTGAAGTTGCAGCCACAACAACAATGTGAGTTGTGTAGTAGTAGTAGTAGTAGTAGTAGTAATAGGAGTAGCAGCGGTAGTAGCAGTACAAGGAGCAAAAGTAGTTGTAGTAGTAGAAGTAGAAGTAGTAGGTGTAGTAGTAGCAGTAGTAATAGTCATTATTGCAGTAATAGTAGTAGTATAAAATGGAGCAGTAGTAGAAGTAGTAGTAGTAGTAGTAGCAGCAGCAGTAGCAACACTAGTGGTAGTCATAGTAGAAGTAGTAGTAATATTAATAGTAGTAGTAGTAGTGGTAGAAGAAGAAGTAGTAGTAGTAGTAGTAGTAGTAGCAGCAGCAGTATTAGCAGTAGCAGTAGTAATAGCAATCGTAGCAGTAGTTAGAGAAGTCGAGTGGTAGTAGTAGCACTAGTAGTAGTAGTTGCAGTAGTAGTAAAAGTAATAGTAGTAGTAGCAGTATTGGTAGTAATAGTAGTGGTAGTCATAGCAGTGATAGTAGCAGTTGGGGGAGTAGATTAAGAGTAGTAGCAGTATCATAAGTAGTAGTAGCACTAGTTGTAGTAGTGGTAGTGGTAGTTGTAGTTATAGCAGTAGTGGTAGTAGTAGCAATAGTAGTAGGAGGAGGAGGAGAAGTAGAAGAAGTAGCAGTAGCAGTAGTAGTAGTTGTAGTACCTGTAGAACTAGATGTAACAATAGTAGCGGCAATTGTAGTAGTAGTAGTAGTGTAGTAGTACTAGTAGTAGGAGGAGGAGATGTTGTATTAGTCGTAGTAGTAGTAGCAGCAGCAGCAGCAGTAGTAGTACTGGTAGTAATAGTAGCAGTAGCAGTAGTAGCAATAATAGCAATAGTAGTAGTAGAAGTAGTAGTTGTTGGAGTAGTAGTAGTAGTAGTGGTGCTAGTAGTAGCAACAGTACTAGTAGTAGCAGTAGTAGCAGCAGTAGTAGTAGAACCAACAATAGGAGTAGTTGTTGCTGTAGTAGTGGTAGTAGTTGTGGTTGAAGTAGTTGCAGCAGTAGTTGCAGGAGGAGTAGCAGCAGTAGTAATAGTAGTACTAGCGGTAGTAGTTGTAGCAATAGTAGTAGCCAGAAGTAGTAGTAGTAATTGCTATAGTAGTAGTGGTCGTAATAGCAGTAGAAGTAGTGGTATTAGTAGTACTAGTGGTAGTACTAGTAATAGGAGATGTAGTAGTAGAAGAAAAAGTAGTTGTTGAAGTAGAAGGAGTTGTAGTTATAGTAGCAGTAGAGCTAGCAGTTGTAGATGAAGTAGCAGTAGTCCCTGTAAAAGTAGTAGTAGTAGTTGTTGTTGTAACCGTAGCAATAGTTGCAGTTGCAGAAGTGGGAGTAGTAGGAGAAGTGGTAGTAGTTGCAGTAGAAGAAGTAATTGTAGTAGCCGCAGTAGTTGCAACAGTAGTAGTAGTAGTAGTAGTAGTAGTTGTTGTTGTTGTTGTTGTTGTTGTTGTAGTAGTAGTAGTAGTAGCAGTAGTAGTAGTAGTAGTAGCAGTAGTAGTAGTAGTAGTAGTATTAGTTGTAGCAGTAGGAGTAGCAGTAGGGGTAGCAGATGTAGTAGTCGTAGTGGTAGCAGTAGGAGTAGCAGATGTAGTAGTCGTAGCAACCATAGTAGTAATAGAAGTAGTAGTTGTGGTAGTTATAGTTGCAGTAGCATTAACAGCAATAGTTGTAGTTGCACTAGTAGTAATACTAGTAGTAGTAGTAGTAGTAGGGGTAGTTGTCGGAGAAACTGTAGTAGCAGTAGCAGAAGTAGTAGTAGCTATAGCTATAGTAGTTGTAGTAGTAGTAGTAGCAATAGTAGCAGCAGTAGTAGTTATAGTAGTAGTTATAGCAACAGTAGAGCCAGTAGTAGCAATAGTTGCATGCCAAGTATTGGTAGCAGTAGTAACCGTAGTGGCAATAGTAGTAGTCATAGTTGTCATATCAAAAGTAGCAATAGGCGTGGTGGTAGTAGTAGTAGTAATAGTAATAATAGCAGTAGTAGTCCTAGTAGTTGCAGTAGTAGTGGTAGTGCAATAGTAGTAGTAGTAGCAATAGTAGTGGTAGAAACACTAGTAGTACCAGTTATAGCCGCAATTGTTACAATTGTAGTGGTAGGACTAGTATTACCGTAGATGTAGTAGTCGTAGTCGTAGGAGTAGTCCTTGTAGTAGTAGAAGTGGTAGTCGGAGAGGTAGTAGTAGTAGCAATAGTAGCGGTAGTGGTAGAAGTAGTAGTAGTAGTGGTAGTAGTAGTATTAGTAGTAGTAGCTGCACTAGTAGCGGTAGTAGTGGTAACAGTAGTAATAGGATATGTAGTATTAGTTGCAGCAGCTATTGCAGAAGTAGCAGTAGTAGTAGTAGTAGCAGTAGTAGCAGTAGCAGTAGTAGAAGAACCAGCAGTAGCAGCAGCAGCAGTAGTAGTAGCTGTAGCAGTAGCGGTAGCAATAGGTGTTGTAGGAGAAGTAGTAGTAGCATGGTAGTAGTAGTAGTAGTATCTGAAGTAGTAGTATTGTAATAGTAGTAGTAGTAGTTGTTGTTGTTGTAGTAGTAGTAGTCGTCTTAGCAGCCGTACTAGTAGTAGAGGTTGTAGCAATAGCAGTAATAATAGCAGTAATAGTGGTAGTAGCCGCAGTTGTAGTAGTTGTAGTAGGAGTAGCAGTCGCGGCTGTAGTAATAATAGTTGTAGTAGTAGTACTAGCAGTACTATTAGCAGTAGTAGTAGTAGGATTAGCAGTTGTAGTACTAATAGTAGGAGAAGAAGTAGTAGTTGTAGTAGCGGTAGCAGCATAAGGTTTAGTAATAGAATTAGTAGTAGTAGCAACAGTAGCTGTTGTATTTGAAGTTGCAGCAGTGGTTGCAGCAGTTGTAGCATTAGAAGTAGTAGTAGTTATAGTAGAAGCAATAGTAGTAGTTCTAGGGGTAGAGTAGTATAAGCAATAGCAGTAGTAGAAGTTGTTGTAGTATTTGCAATAGCAGTAGTTGTAGTGGTAGTAGTAGTAGCTATAGTAGTAGCAATAGCAGTAGAAGTAGTCGTAGCCATAGCTGTAGTAGTAGTAGTAGAAGGAGAAGCAGTAGTAGTAGCTGTAGTAGAAATGCTAGTAGTCATAGTAGTGTTAGCAATAGTAGTAGAAGTTGAGGTAGTAGTAACAGTAGTAGCAGTAGTCATAGCAGCCGTAGTAGTTATAGAAGTAGTAGCTGTACAAGTAGGAATAGTAGTAATAGCAACAGTAGTAGCCATAGTACTAGTAGTAGTAGTAGTGGTAGTAGCATTAGTATTAGTAGTAGCAGTAGTAGGAGCCGTAGGAGCGAGTGTAGCACTTGTAGTAGTAAGAGCTGTGGTGGTAGTAGTTGTAGTAATAGTTGGAGCAGTTGTAGTTGTCGTAGGAGTAGCTATAGTAGCTGTAGTATTGGAGTATCAGTAGTAGCAATAAGGGTTGTAGCAGCAGTAGTAGTAGGAGTAGTAGTAGTTGTAGCAGGAGCACCCGTAGTAGTAGTAGTTGTAGTAGCAATAGGAGTAGTATTTGTAGTAGTAGTAGTAGTTGGAGTAGTATTAGTAATGGCGGTAGTAGTAACAGTAGGAATAGTAGCAGTAGTAGTAGGGGAAGTAGTAGTAGCAGTAGGAACAGTAGCATTAGTAGTAGGAGTAGTAGTCGCAGTTATCGTAGTGGAAGTAGTAGTATTAGCAATAGTAGCAGTAGTATTTTTTCTAAAAATGATAGTAGTAGTTGTAGTAGAAACAGGAGTATTAGTAGTAATAGTAGGAGTAGGAGTAGAAGCGAAAGTAGCAGTAGTAATAGTAGTCAGAGTAGTAGCAGTAGTAGCAGGAGTAGTAGCAGTAGTAGTCGCAGTTGGAGTAGTATTAGTAGCAGTAGCAATAGTAGTAGTTGTCATTGTAGTAGTTGTAGTTGTAATAGAAGGAGAAATACTAGTAATAGTAGTAGCAGCAGCAGTAGTACCGATACCAGTAGTAGTCGTATTATTTATAGTAAAGGTAGTAGTGGTTGAAATAATAGTAGTAGTACGAATAGTAGCAACAACAGTAGGAGCAGCAGCAGCGGCGGCGGCAGTAGTAGTAGTCATAGTAGCAATAGTAGTAGTAGCATTAGAAGCAAGCGTAATAGTAGTAGTAGCAGTAGTAGCCATTATAGCAGTTGTAGTAGTAGTATCAATTATAGTAGTAGTAGCAATGGTAGCAGTAACAGTAGTAGTAGTAGTAATATTTTTAGCAGTTGTGGTAGTTGTTGTAGCTATATTAGTAGTAGTATTAGTAGCCCTAATAGTAGTAGCTATCGTAGTAGTAGTAGTAGGAGGAGGAGGAGGAGGAGGAGAAGTAACCGTAATAAGATCAATAGTAGTAGTAGAAGTGGAAATAGGAGTAGTAGTAGCAGTATTAGTAGTAAAAATAGTAGTAAGAAAAGTAGTAGTACTTGTAGTAGCTGTAGTAGCTATTATAGCCGTGGTAGTAGTAGTAGTAGTTGTAGTAGTAGGAGTAGGAGTAGTAGTAGCGGTAACAACGACCATATTAGCCATAGTACTAGTAGTAGTAGTTGTAGTAGTCGCATTAGTAGTAGCTATAGGAATAGTTATAGCACTTATAGTCGTTGGAATTGTACTACTAGTAGTAGTAATAGTAGGAGTAGTTGTTGTTGTAGTAGGAGTGGTAGTACTAGCAATAGCGGTAGGAGTATCAGTAGTTGAAGTAGTGCAAGAATTATCAGTAGTCGTCATAGTGGTCGTAGTGGTAGTAGTAGTATGAGTAGGAGTAGGTGTAGTTGGAGAAGTATTGGTAGCAGTGGTAGCAGTAGTAGTCATAGTAGTAGCAGGAGTAGCAGTAGCGATACTAGTATGACCGGTAGCAGTAGTAGTAGGAGCAGTAGTAGTAGTAGTAGGAGTAGAAGTTGAAGTTGCCGCAGTAAAAGTCGTAGTAGTAGCAGTAGTAATAGCAGTAGTAATAGTAAAAATAATAATAGTAGCAGTAGAGAAGGAGTAGTAGTAGGAGTTGTAGGAGCAGCAGCAGTAGTAATTGTAGTAGGAGCAGTAGTAGTAGTATGAGCAGCAGCAGTAGTATTATCACTAGTAGCAATAGTAGTAGTTGCAGTAGCAATAGTAGCAATAATAGTAGAAGCGATAGTAGCAATTGGAATAGTAGTAGTAGTAGCAGTAGTCCTAGTTGTAGGAGAAGTACCAGCAATTGTAGCTGTAGTAGTAATGGTCGAGATAATAACAGCAGTAGTAGTAGTAGTAGTAGTTGTAATAGTAGTAGTTATTATTTTAGCAAAAGTAGCTGTAGTAGTAGCTATCGTAGTATTTGTAGTAGTAGTAGTAGGAGAAGTAGTCGTAGTCAAAGTAGCAGTAGTTGTAACTGCAGTAATAGTAGCCGTAGTAGTCAGCGTAATAGCGGCGACAGTAGTAGCAGCAGGAGTAGTTCTGGTAGTAGTAGTGGTAGTAGTAGTGCTAGGAGAAGTAGTAGTAGTAGTAGTAGAAGCTGTAGTAGCATTAGTAGTAGTAGTAGCTGTAAAGGTAGTTGTAGTAGTAGTTGAAGTAGTAGTGTTAGTAGTAGAAGCAATAGCAACAACAGCAGTAGCAGGAGTAGTACAAGTAGTATCAATAGTAGCATTAGTGGTAGCAGCAGCAACAATAGTAGTAGCTGTAGTAATAGTAGTAGTAGTATTAGTAGTAGTAGTAGCAGTAGCAATAGTAGTAGTTGTAGTAGTGGTACCAGTAGCAGCTATAGTTTGTGTAGTAGTATTAGGAGTAGCAGTAGTGGGAGTAGAACTACTACTAGTAGTAGTAGTTCTAGTAGTAGCAGTAGTAGTAGTCGGAGAAGTAGTAGAGGTAGAGTTGCAATAGTAGTACTACCAAAAGTAATAGAAGTAGTAGTATCAGAAGAAGGTGTAATAGGAGTAGTAGTAGTAGTAGTAGTAGCGGTAGTAGTAGCAGTAATAAAAGTAGCAGTAGTATCAGTGGTTGTAGTAGGAGTAGTAGTAGTAGTAGTAGTAGTAGCCGTAATAGTAGTAGTAGTAGTAATAGCAGCAGTGGTAGTAGTAGTTATAGTAGCAGTACTAGTAGTAACAGTAGTAGCAAAAATAGTAGTAGTGTTAGTAGTGGTAGTAGTAGTAGCAACAACAACAGTGATAATAGTTGCAATAGTAGTAGTAGTAGTACTAGTAAGAGTGGAAGTAGTAGTAGTAGTAGGAGAGGTAGTAGTAGCAGTAGCTGATGTAGTAGCAGTAGTAATAGCAGTAATAGTAGCAATAGTAGTAGCAGTAGTAGTTGTAGTATTAGTAGTAGTAGCTGCATTCGTGGTAGTAGTTGTTATAGTATTAGTAGTAGTAGCTGCGTTAGTGGTAGTGATAGTTGCAGTAGTAGTAGTAGCAGTAGCAATAGTGGAAGTAGTGGCAATTGTAGTCAGTGGAGTCTTAGTAGTAGCAGAACTAGTAGTTGTACTTGTAGTAGAAGCAGTTGCAGCCACAACAACAGCAACAACATTAGTTGTAGTAGTTGTTGCAGTAACAGTAGTTGCAGTAACAGTAGTAGGAATAATTGTAGTAGTCATAGTAATAATAGTAGTTATTGTTGTTGTAGTAGCAGTAACAATAGAAGTAGTTGTAGCCATATTAGTAGTAGCAATTGTAGTAGTACTTCTAGTAACAGTCGTGGTAGTAGTAGCAGCAATAGTAATGGTAGTAATAGTAGCAGTAGTAGCAATAGTAGTAGTAGCAGTAGTAGTAGAAGTAGTGGTAGTAGTAGTAGTAGTAACATTAGCATTAGTTGAAGCAGCAGCAGCAGTAGTAGTAGTTGTTGTTATAGGAGAAGTAGTAGTAGTAGTAGTAGTTATCGTTGTTGTAGGGAGGGGAGTAGCAATAGATGTAGTAGTAGTACTAGCATTTGTTGCCGTAGTAGTAGTACTAGTTTTATCAGTAGAGGTAATAGTAGTAGTAGTACTAGCAGTCGTAGAGCAGCAGCAGCAGTAGTCATAGTAGTAGCAATAGTAATAGTAGTAGCTTCAGTAGTAGTAGTTTTTGTTGTAGCAAAAGCAGCAGTAGTAGAAGTAGAATTAGTAGTAGTTATAGTAGTAGTAGTGATTGTACTAGCAGGAGCAGTAGTACTAGCAGTTGAAGTTATGGTAGTAGTAGTAGCAGTAGTAGCCATGGTAGCAGCCATAGTAGCAATAGTAGTAGTAGTAGTAGTAGTAGCAGCAGCAGCAGTAGTAGTAGTAGCAAAACTAGTAGGTGTAGTAGTAGCAGTAGTGGCAGTAGTATTGGTTGGAGCAGCAAAAGTCATAGTAGCAATAGTAGTAGTAGTAGTAATAGTAGTAGAAGTAGTAGTAGTAGCAGTAGTAGTGGTGGTGGTGGTAATTGTAGTAGTAGCAGTAGCAGTAGTAGCAGTCGAAGTAGTGGTAGCAACAGTAGTAGCAGTAGCAGTAGCTGTAGTAGTAGTAGTAGAAGCAGTATTAGTAGTAGTATTAGTTGCAATAATAGTCGGAGTAGTAGTATTAGTAGCCGTAGTAGGTATATCGCAGTAGTGGCAATAGTAGTTGTAGTTGTAGTAGTAGCAGTTGCAGTAGTTGTCGTAGTCATAGTAGTTGTTATTGTAGTAGTAGTAGCAGTACTAGTAGTAGTTGTAGTAGTAATAGAAGTAGTTGTAGTTGTTGTTGTAGTGGGAGCAGGTGTACTAGTTGTAACTTTAATAGCAGTAGCAATAGTGCTAGTAGCAGCTATAGTAGCGGTAGTAGTTGTCGCTGTAGTTGTAGTAGTTGTAATAGTAGTAGCAGTAATAGTAGTAGCAGCAATAGTACTAGTCATAATAGTAGTAGTAGTTGTAGCAATCGTAGCAGTAGCAGCAGTGGTAGTAGAAGTAGCTGTGGTAGTAGATATAGTTTTAGTAGTAGTAGTAATTGTAGCAGTAGTAGCAGAAGTTGTAGCTGTCTAAGTAATGGTCGCAAAAGTAGCAATAGCGGCCGAAGTAGTAGTAGTAGTAGTCGTAGCAGCTGTAGCAATACTAGTAGTAGTAGTAGTAGCAATAGTAGTAGAAGTAGTTGTAGTAATACCAGTAGTAGCAGTTATATTTGTTGGAGTAGCAATAGTAGTAGTAGCAATAGTAGTAGCAGTAGTAATAGTAGTCGGTTATGTAGCAGTAGTGGGAGTAGTAGTTGTATCCGTAGTAGTAGTAGTAGTAGCAGCGACAGCAGTGGTAGTAGCATTAGTAGTAGATGTAGTATTATTAGTAGTTGTAGTAGTTGTTGTTGTAGAAGACGTAGTAGCTGTGGTAGTTATTCTTGTTATAAGAGAGGTAGTAGGAGGAGGAGTAGTAGTAGTAATAGTTGTTATTGTTGTAATAGTAATTGTAGTAGTAGTCGTTGTAGGAATAGTAGCAATAGTAGAAGTAGCAGCAATAGTAATTGTTGTAGCTGTAGCAGAAGTAGTATTTTTTGTTGCAACAATAGCAGTAGTAGCAGCAGTAGTAGATGTAGTAGTAGTTGTAGTAGTAATTGCAGTAGCAGTAGTGATAGTTGTAGCAATCAAAGTAGTGGTAGCAGCAGTAGCAATTGCAGCTGTAGTAGCAATTGTAGTAGTAATAGTAGTAGTAGTAGTAGCAGTAATAGTTGTGGAAGAAGTGGAAGAAGTAGTAGTAGTAATAGTACTAGTAATATAAGAAGTAATAGTAGCAGAAGTAGTAGTAATTGTTGTATTGTAGTAGTAGAAGCAGTAGTAATACTCATAGCAACAATAGTAGTAGTAGCTGAAGTAGTATTAGTTGCAGTTGGAGTAGTTGTAGTAGCAGTGGTAGTAGCAAGAGTAAAAGTAGTAGAGGAAGTTATAGTAGTGGTAGCAGCAGTAGTATTGGTGGTGGTGGTTGTAGTAGTAGGAGTAGTAGTAACTATAGTTGCAGTAGTAGCATTCAAAGTAGTGGTAGCGGTATTTGCAGTAGTAGTAATAGTTGTAGAAGTAATAGTAGCAGTAGTAGAAGTAGTAGCGGCACTGGTATTAGCTTGAGTAGCAGTAGTTGCAGTTGGATTCGTAGTAGAAGTATTAATTATAGTAGGAGAAGTAGTAGTATTGGCAGTAGTAGTCATAGCCATTGTAGTAGTATTTGTAGTGGCAGCAACAGCAACAGCAGTAGTAGCAATAGTAGCATTTGTTGCAATTATAGCATTAGTAGTAGTAGTAGTAGTAGTTGTTGTTGTTGTTGTAGGAGAAGTTTTAGTAGTAGTAGTTATTGTTGTTGTAGGAGAGGTAGTAGTAGTAGTAGCAGTAGCATTAGTCTTTGTTGTTGTATTAGTAGCACGAAAAGTAGTAGTAGTTGTAATAGTAGTAATAGTTATAGTAGTTGTAGTAGTAGCAGTAGTAGTGGTAGCAGCAGCAACAACAGTAATTGTCATAGTTGCAGCAGTAGTAGTCATAGTAGTAGCAGTAGCAGTATTAGTTGGTGTAGCGGTAGTAGTAGTAGTTATAGTAGTAGTAGTAGCTATAGTAGCAGTAGTAGCAGCAGTAGTATTAGTTGGTGTAGCTGTAGTAGTAGTAGCTATAGTAGTAGCAGTAGTAAATGTAGTAGAGGAATTTGTATTAGTGGGAGTTGTAGTTGTAGCCGTAGTAGTAGTAGCAACAATAGTAGTATTAACAGTAGTATTTGTAGTAGCATTAGTAGCAATTGTACCAATTAAAGTAGTGGTAGCAGCATTTGCAATAGTAGTAATTGTAGTAAAACAAATAGTATTCGTTGTAGCAGTAGTACAAGTTGTAGTCATGGCAGTAATACTAGTCATTGCAATAGTAGCAGCATCAGTAATAGAATTAGTTGCAATAGCAGAAGCAACAACAGTTGTAATAGTAGAAGGAGAAGTTGTAGTTGTTGTAGTAGTAGTACTATTAGTAGTAACCGTTGTAGTAGTAGTGGTAGTGGTAGCAGTAGCAGTAGCAGTAGTAGTAGCAGCAGCAACTGTAGTAGTTATTGTAGGAGTTGCGACAACAGATGTAATAGCGATACTATAGTAGTAGTAGCTGAGGTAGTAGTTATCGCTGTAACAGTAGTAGTAGTGATAGCAGCAGTAGTATTAGCCGTGGTATTAGTAGCAATAGTAGCAATAGTAATACTAGCTGTAGCAGTAGTAGTAGTATTACTTGAAGTTGTAGTAGTAGCACTAGTCCTAGTAGTAGTAGTAGCAGGAGTTGTAGTAGTAGTAGTAGGAGAAGTTTTCATAGTTGCAATACTAGTAGCAGCAGGGGTAGTAGTAGTAGTAATAGTAGAACTAGTAGTAGCGGTCGTACTAGTAGTAGTAGTAGTAATAGTAGTAGTAGAAGAAATATGAGTAGTAGTAGTTGTAGTAGTAGTAGCAATAGTAGTAGTAATAGTAGTAGTAGTAGTAATCGTACTAGTAGTAGTACTAGAAGTAGTTGTAGTAGTATTAGTAGTAATAGGAGTAGTAGTACTAGCAGTTGTAGTAATGCAACAACATTAGTAGTAGTAGTAGTAGCAGTAGTAGTTGGGGTAGTAGTAGTTATAGTAGTAGTACTAGCAGTAGCAGTAGTAGTAGTAGTAGTAGTATAGTAGCTGTAGGAGTAGTAGTTGTAGTAGTTGTTACCGCAGTAATAGTATTATTTGTAGTGATTATAGTAGTTGTAGGAGTAGTAGTAGAATTAGTAGTAGTAGTTACAGTTGTAGTGTGGTAACAATAGCAGGAGTAGTAGTAGAGGTAGTTGTAGAAGTAGTAGTTACAGTAGAAACAGTAGTAGTAGTAGTAGTAGTTGTTGTTGTTGTTGTTGTAGCCATAGTAATAGTTGTGGTAGTAGGAGGAGGAATAGTAGTAGTGGTAGTAGTTATTGTTGTAATTGCAACAACAATATTAGTAGTGGTAGTAGTAGTAGTTGTTGTTGTAGTAGTAGTAGTAGTAGTAGTAGCAGTAGGAGTACTAGTAATACTGGAACTAGCAATAGTAGTAGAAGTAGTTGCAGTAGTAGTAATAGGAGTAGTTGAAGAAGTAGAAGTAGCAATAGTAGTAGTAGTAGTAGGAGGAGAAGTTTTAGTAGTTGTACTATTAAGTAGTAGTATTATTTGGGGTAATCAAAGTAGTTTTAAGAGTAGTAGTAGTAGTTGTTGTTGTTGTAGTAGTAGTAGTAGTATAATAATAGTAGTAGCAGGAGTAGTAGTAGACGTAGTAGTAGAAGTAGTAGTATTATTTGGAGTACTTGAAGTAGTTTTAAGAGTAGTAGTTGTTGTTGTTGCAGTAGTAGTATAGTAACAGTAGTAGCAGGAGTAGAAGTAGTAGTAGAGGTAGTAGTAGAAGTAGTAGTTGTAGTAGTAGCAGCTACAGCTGTAGTAGTTGTAGTGTCGTAGTAGTGGTAGTAGTAGTAGTAGCTGTAGTAGTAGTTGTGGTAGTAGTAGTGGTTGTTGTTGTGGCAACAGCAGCAGCAGTTATAGTTGTGGGAGTAGTAGTAGTCATAATTGTAGTTGTAGTAGTTATAGTAGTAGTATAAGTAGTAGCTAAAGTAGTAGTAGCAGGAGTAGTGGTAGTAGCAATACGAGTAGTAGTAGTTGTTGTATTAGTGGAAGTAGTAGTAGTAGCAACACTAGTAGAACTAGTAGTAGTAGTAGTAGTATGAGAAGTTTTAGTAGTTGTAATAATAGCGGTGGTTGTAGTAGTAGTTGTAGTAATAGTAGTAGTAGTAGTAGTAGTAGTAGATGTAGTAGTTGGTTGAGTAGTAGTAGTAACAGTTGTAGTAGCTGTAACAGATGTGGCTGTAGTAGCAGTTGTAGCAGTAGTAGTACTTGTACTAATACTAGTAGTAGTTCTAGTTGCGGTAGCAGCAGCAGTTGTAGTAGTAGCAGAAAAAGTAGTGGTAGTAGCAGAAATGGTTCTAATAGCAGGTGGAGTAGTAGTGGTAATAGTAGTAGTATTCATAGTAGTTTTAGAAAGTATTGTAGGAGTAGTAGAAGTAGTAGAAGCAGTAGTAGGAGTGGTAGTAGTAGTAGTAGTAGAAGTAGTAGTAGTAGTAGTAGCAGTAGGAGTAATAGTAGTAGTAGAAGAAGTAGTAGTAGTAGTAGTAGTAGCAGTAGTTGTTGTTGTAGAAGTTGTTGTTGTAGCCATAGCAGTAATAGTAGTAGCAGAAGGACTAGCTGTAGTAGTAGTAGTAGGTGCAAAAATAGTATTATTTGTAGTAATAGTAATTATTGTAGGGGTAGTAGTAGTATTAGTAGTAGTAGTTGTGGTAGTAGTGTAGTAACAGTAGCAGTTTTCGTAGTATTAGAGGTAGTAGTAGAAGTAGTGGTTGCAGTAATTGCAGTAGTAGTAGTAGTAGTAGTATTAGTAGTAGTAGTTTGAGTAGAAGTAGTTGTATAAGTAGGACTAGTCATAATAGTTGTAGCAATTGTTGTTGTAGTAGAAGTAGTAGTAGTAGGTGTAGTAGCAGTTATAGTAATCGGAGTAGTTGTAGCAGGAGTAGTAGCACTCATAGCAGTGGTAGTAATAGGAGTAGTAGTAGTAGCAATTATAGCAGTAGTAGTAGTAGTAGTAAAAGTGGTAGTAGTAATAGTAGCTGAGATAGCTGTAGTAGTAGAAGGAGTAGTAAAAGCATTAGTAGCAATAGTACTAGTGGTAGTGGCAGTAGCAATAGAAATATTAGTAGAAGCAGCAGCAGCAGTACTCATCGTAGGAGAAGTAGTATTAGTAGTAGTAGTAATAATCACAATAGTAATAGTATTTATAGTAGTTTTAATAGTAGTTGTAGTAGGCGTAGCAATAGTAGTAATAGTAGTAGTACTAGAAGTAGGAGCAGCAGTAGTAGTAATAGTAGTTGTTTTAGTAGGTGTAGAAGTAGTTGTAGCAACAGTAGTAACAGTAGGAGTAGCAGTTGTAGTAGTAGAAGAAGTAGTAGCAGTAGTTGCAATAGTAGTAATAATAGCAGTAGCAGTAGCAGTAGAGTAGTAGTAGCAGTAGTAGCAGTTGTTTTAGTAGTAGTAGCAGGTGATGTAGTAGGAGTGGTATTAGAATTTGTGGTTGTAGTAGCAGTAGTTTTAGTAGTAGTAGAATATGTCGTAGTGGTAGTTATAATTGTAGTTGGTGTAGCAGTTGTAGTAGCAGTAGTACTAGTTGTAGTAGGTGTAGCAGTAGCTGTACTAGTAGTAGCAGCAAAAGATGGAGTACTAGTAGTAGTGGTGGTGGTTTTACCAGTAATATTAGCAGTAGTAGTAGTAGTAGTAAAGGTAGTTGTAGTGATGGTGCCAGTAATATTAGTAGTAGTAGTAGTAGTAAAAGTAGTTGTAGCGGTAGTAGCAGCAGCAGTAGTTGTGGTTATACTAGCACCAACGACTGGAGTTGTAGTAGTAGTAGTAAAGTAGCAATAGTAGTAGTACTAATATTAGCAGCAGTAGTAGCAGTACTAGCAGTAGTAATAATAGTAGCAGTAATAGTAGTAGTAACAGTAGCAATATTAGAAATAGTAGTAGTAGTAGTAGTAGTAGTAGCAGGAGTAACAGCAGCTGCAGTAGCAGCAAGAGTAACAGTAGTTGCAGTAGCAATAGTAGCCGTTGAAGTACTAGTGCTAGTTGTAGTAGTACGAGCAATAGTAGTAGAACTTATAGTAGTTGTAGCACTAGCAGCAGTAGTAGTCGTAGTATCAATAGTGGCAGCAGTAGTAGTAGTAATACGAGTAGGAGTAATTATAGTACCATTCGTAGCATTAGTTTGAGTTGTAGTAGCAATTGGAATAGTAGTTGTAATAGCAGGAGTCGCAGGAGGAGGAGAAGGAGTAGTAATAGTAGTAGTAGAAGTAGTAGATGTAGTAGTAGTAGTAGTAGTAGAATTAGTAGTAGTAGTACTTGTAGCAGTAGCAACAATAGTAGTTGTAATAGTAGTAGCAACAATAGTAGTAGTAGTAGAACCAATAGTTGTAGTTGTAGTACTAGTACCAGTAGCAGTAGTAAGAGTTGTTGTAGTAGTAGCAGCAGCAGTAATAGTAGTTTAAGTAGAAGTAGTAGTAAAAGTTGAAATAAAAGTAGCAGTAGCAGCAGCAGTAGTTGGAGTAGTAGTAATAGAAGCAGTAGCAGTAGTTGAAGTAGAAGTAGTAGTAGTTGTAGTTGTAGTAGAAGAGGCAATAGTAGCATAAGTAGCAGTAGATGTAGTAGTCGCAGTAGTAGGAGCAGTAGTAGTAGACATAGTTGTAGAAGTGGTAGTAGTACTAGCAGCAGTAGTCGTGCCATCCGTTGTTGTAGTAGAAGCAGTAGTGAATGTTGTAGTAGTAGTAATAATAGCATCAATAATTGCCACAAAGTAGTAGTTGTAGTAGTAGTAATTGTAGGAGCCGTAGTAGTAGTAGCAGTAGGAGTGACAACAACGATGGTTGTAGTAGAGGTAGTAGTAGCAGTATTAGTAGCTGTAGAGGTAGTAGAAGTAGGAGTAGTATCAATAGTAGCAGTAGTAGTAGTACTAGTAGGAGTAGTAGTATAGTAAGAGTAACAACAATGGTAGTAGTAGTAAAAGTTGTAGTTGTTGTAGTAGTAGTTGGAGTATCAGTAGTAGGAGGAGAGGTTGTAGTAGTAGTAGCAGTTGGAGTTGCAGTTGTAGTAGCAAGAGCCATAGTAGTAGTGGTAGCGGTAGTAGAAGTAGTTGGAGCAGGAGTAGTAGTTATAGTAGTAGTAGTAGCAATGGGAGTACTAGTGGCAGTAGTAGTAGTAGTGTTGGTATTAGTAGTAAAAATAGTAGCAACAGAAATAGTATAGTAGTAGTAGTACTAGCAGCAGTAGCAGTAGTAGTATTAGCATTTGCGGTCAAAGTAGTAGCAGCAGAAATAGTAGTAGTAGCAGTAGCAGTAGTAGTAGTCGTAGTCGTAGCAGTAGTAGCAGTAGTAGGTGTAGTAGTAGTAATAGTTGTAGTAGCAGTAATAGCAATAGTACCATCAGTAGAGATAATAGTAGTAGTAGCAGTTGTAGTAGCAGCAGCAATAGTAGTAGTTTTAGTAGTTGGGGTACTAGTAGTAGCAGTAGTAGTAGTAGCAGCAGCTGTACTAGTAATGGCAGTAGTAGAAGTAGCTGTTTTATTAGTAGTAGTATTAGTAGTAGTAGTAGAAGTAGTAGTAGAAGCAATAGTATAGTAGCAACAACATTAGTAGTTGCAGTTGCAGTAGTAGTTGTAGTAATAGTTGCAGTAGTAGTACTAGTTGTGGAAGTAGCAGTTGCAGGTGTAGTTGTAGTAGTAGTAGGAGATGTAGTAGTAGTAGTTGTAGTAGTGGTAATAGTAGGGGAAGAATTTATAGTAGTAGCAATAGCAGTAGCAGTATTAGTTACGATAGTAGTAGTTGTTGTTGTTGTAGTAGAAGCAGTGGTAGTTGTTAAAGTAGTTGTAGAGGTAGCTGTAGTACCGGTCGTTGTTATAGTAGTTGTAGTGGTCGCAGTACTAGTTGCATTAGTAGTAGTACCAGTAGTAGTAGTAGAAGTAGTCACTGTAGGAGTAGTAGCAGAAGCAATGGTAGTAGTATTAGTAGTAGGAGTAGCAGAAGTGGTAGTAGCAGTAGCGGTTGCAATAGCACTAGCAATAGTACAAGCAGTATTAGTAGTAGTAGGAGGAGGAGGAGGAGTAGTAGTAGTAGTAGTAGCAGTAGCAGTGGTAGTCGTAGTAGTAGTTGTTCTAGTAGTAGTGATAGCAGTTGCAATAGTAACAGTAGTAGTAGTAGTAGTAGTAGAAGTAGTAGAAGCAAGAGTAGTTGTAGTAGTAGTTTTTGTTGTAGTAGTAATAGTAGGAGAAGAAGTCATAGTTGTAGCTGTAGTAGTAGCAATATTAGTTTTGATAGTAGTAGTTGTTGTAATTGTTGTAGAAGAAGCAGTACTTGGTACAATTGTTGTAGAAGTAGCAGTTGTAGCATTAGTTGTCATAGTAGTTGTAGAGGTCGTATTACTAGTGGCATTAGTAGTAGTAGCAGTAATAGAAGTTGTAGTAGTGGTAGTAGTAGTAGCAGTAGCAGTAGCAGCAGCAGTAGTAGTAGGCATAGCAGTAGTGGTAGTAGATGTAGTAGTAGCAACAGTACTAGTAGAAGTATTAGTAGTTGTAGTAGTAGTATTAGTAGGAGTAGAAATAGTAGTAGTAGTAGAAGTGGTAGTAGCATTAGCGGGAGTAGTAATAGTGGTAGCAGCAGCAGCAGTAATAGTAGTAGTAAGAGTAGTAGTTGTAGTAATAGTTGTAGTAGTTGTAGTAATAGTAGTAGTAACATGATTAATAGTAGTAGTAATAGCAGTAGTGGCATTAGTAGTAATCGGTGTAGCAATATGAGTAATAATAGTTGTAGTAGAAGTATTATTATTAGTAGTAGTAGTTGCAGTAGTAGTAGTCGTGGTAATAGTAATAGTAGTTGTAGTAGTAGGGGTCGTAGTAGTATTAGTAGTAGTTGAAGTAGAAGTAGTAGCAGAAGTAGAAGTAGAAGAAGCAGTGGCAGCTGTAGTAGTTGGAGTAGGAGTAGTAGAAGCAGTAGTTGTAGTTGAAGTAGAAGTAGTAGTAGTTGTAGTTGTAGTAGAAGTGGCATTTTGAGCAATGGTTGTAGTATTCGGAGTTGCAGCAACAGTAGTAGTAGGCATAGTAGAAGAAGTGGTAGTAGTAGTAGCAGTCGTGCCATCCGTAGTAGTAGTAGAAGTAGTAGCAGTAGTAGTAATAGCATCAATACTTGCCGCAAAAGTAGTAGTAGTAGAAGTAGTAATTATAGGAGCAGTAGTAGTAGTAGTAGTAGTAACAAAAGCGATAGTTGTAGTAGAAGTAGTAGTAGCAACACTAGTAGTAGTAGTAGTAGTAGTAGGACTAACAATAGCATTTGTTGTTGTAGTAGTAGTAGTAGTAGCAGTAGTAGTTGGAGTATCAGTAGTAGTAGGAGTCATTGTAGTAGTAGTAGCAGTAGCAGTAGTAGTTGCAATAGCAAAAACCGTAGTAGTAGTGGTAGCAATAGTATAAGTAGTAGGAGCAGGAGTAGTAGTCGTAATAGTAGCAGCAATCTTAGTAGTTGGAGTAGCAATAGTAGCAGTAGTAGGAGGAGTAGTTGTTGTTGTTGTAGGAGCAGTAGCGGTAGTAGTAGGAGTAGTAGTTGCTGTAGAGATGGCTGAAGCAATTGTAGTCACAGTAGTAGCGGGAGCAGCATTACTAAAAATAATAGTAGTTGTAGTGGTAGTAGTAGCAGGAGTACTAATAGCAGTAGTTACCATAGTGCTAGCAGAAATTGTAGCAATAGTATTAGTAGTAGAAGTAGTAGCAGTAGCAGCAGTAGTAACAGTAGAAATTATAGTAGTAGAAGTAGCATTAATAGTAATTGCAGCAGTTGTAGTAGCATTTGCAGAAGGAGCAATAGTAGTAGATGTGGTAGTAGTAGAACAAGCAGCATTTGTAGTAGCAGTAGCAGTAGTGGTAATAGTAGTCATAGTAGTTGGTGAAGTCACAATAGTAGTAGGAGCAGTAGCAGCAGCTGGAATGGTGGTGGTTGTGGTGGTAGTAGTAGTAGAATTAGTAGTAAAACTAGTAACAATAGAAATAGTAGTAGTAGTAGTAGTAGTAGTAGCAGTAATAGCAGTAGCAGCGGTAGTAGCGGTAGTAAGTGTAGTAGTAGTAGTAGCAGTAATAGCAGTAGCAGCTGTACCAGTAGTAGCGGTAATATTATTTATAGTAGTACCAGTAGTAGCGGTAATGCTGGTAATAGTAGTGGTTGCTGTAGAAATAGTAGGGGCAGTAGTAACAGACTACTATTACTATTTCTACTACTCCTATTACCACCAGAACTACAACTATTACTACTACTATTATTACTTCTTTTACTATTACTACTACTACAACTACTATTACTGATACTGCTACTACTACAACAGCTGCCACTACAGCCATTATTACTACTACGACTACTTCTGCTGCTATTACTACTGCTACTTTTACTCCTATTTCTACTACTAAAATTGCTACTACTATTACCACAACTATTACTGGTACTTTGACTACTACTACTGCTACAGCATCGACTACTACTACTACTAATACAACTGATTCTACTACTACTAATACTCCGACAACTACTGTCGTAGCTACTGTTACTACTACTGCTACCACTACTGCTGCTACTACTATTGCTACCTTCCTTGTTGCTACTACTACAACAACTGCTGCTGCTGCTATGACTATTGCTACTCTTGCTACTACTGTTGCTAATTTGGATACTACTACTACTACTACTTCTGAGATTGCTGCTACTACAACTACTACTACGACTGCTACAAATATAATTGCTGCTACTGCTACTAATACTAAAACTCCTAGTTCTCCTACTACTACTACTACTGCAACTACTACAACTGCTACGACTACTGTGACTATTACTATTACTGCTGCTGCTACTACTACTACTACTACTACTACTACTAGTACTACAACAACTACTACTACTACAACAACAACTACTACTACTACTTCTCCTACTGCTACTACTGCTACTACTACTATTACTACTAGTACTATTACTGCTGCTACTACAACTGCTACTACTACTGCAACAACTACTTTTACTATTACTACTAATACAACAACTTCTTTTGCCACTACTAGTACTACTCCAAATACTACTACTACTACTCCGAATACTACTACTATTACTACTACTATGGCTACTAATATTGCTTCTACTACTACTACTATTACTACTACTACTGCAGCAACTACAACATCTTCTCCCACTACTACTACTTCTGCCACTACTACTGCAACAACTACTAATATTATTACCACTCATACTACTCCTACTACAATGACTACTGCTACAACTGCTGCTACTTCTATTTCCGCTACTATAGCGAATACTTTTACTACTACTTCTACTATCACAACTGGTACTACTATAACTACTCTACAACAACTACTACTACGATTACAACTACTGCTAGTACTACAACTACGATTACAACTACTGCTACTACTACTACTACTTCTACTACCACTATTGCCACTATTACTACCACTACTGCTCAAACTACTACACCTAACACAACTTCTGCTAATGTTACTACTACAACAACTACTGCTCCTGCTACTGCAACTACTATACTGTTGCAACTACTTCTACTACTACTACTCCTATTCCTACTACTAATACTACTACTACTACTACTATTACTACTACAACTACTGCCACTACCACTACTCTTGCTACAACTACTACTACTACTACTACAACAACTACTACTACCACTACTGCTGCTGCAGCTACTTCTATTACAACTACTCCTGCTACTACAACTCCTGTTGATACTACTACTACAATAACTACTACTACAGCTACAACTACAACCATTACAACTCCTGCTGCTGCAGCTACTACTACAATTTCAAATACTTCTACTATAACTACTCCTATTCCTGCTGCTAATTTTTCTACGACTACTATTACTACTACTGCTGCTGCTGCTGCTACTGCTACTACTATTACTCCGGCTACTACTACTACTACTACTGCTGCTGCTGCTATTACTACTACTACTATAGTAGAATAAGCAGTATTTGTAGTAATAGTAGCAGTAGTGGTAATAGTAGTCATAGTAGTTGGTGAAGTCACAATAGTAGTAGGAGCAGCAGCAGTAGCTGCAATGGTTGTGGTGGTGGTAGTGGTAGTAGTAGAATTAGTAGTAAAACTAGTAACAACAGAAATAGTAGTAGTAGCAGCAGCAGTAGTAGCAGTAGTAGCAGTAGTAGTGGTAGTGAGTGTAGTAGGAGTAGTAGCAGTCGTAATAGGAGTAGTAGTAGTACTAGGAGTAGTAGCTGTACCAGTAGTAACGGTAATGCTAGTAGTAGTAGTGGTTGCTGTAGAAATAGTTGGGGCAGTAGTAACAGACTACTATTACTATTTCTACTACTCCTATTACCACCACCACTACTACTATTATTACTACTATTATTACTTCTTCTACTATTACTGATACTGCTACTACTACAACAACTGCCACTACAGTCGTTATTACTACTACAACTACTTTTGCTGCTATTACTGCTACTACTTTTACTCCTATTTCTACTACTAATATTGCTACTACTGTTACCACAACTATTACTGCTACTTTCACTACTACTACTTCTTCTTCTACTACTACAGCACCGACAACTACTACTACTATTACAACTGCTACTACTACTACTTATACTCCAACAACTACTATCGCAGCTATTGTTACTACTACTGCTACTACTACTGCTGCAACTACTATTGTTACTTTACTTGTTCCTACTGCTACAACAACTGCTGCTGCTACTATGACTACTACTACTCTTGCTATTACTATTGCTCATATGGCTACTACTACTACTGCTACTTCTGAGATTACTGCTACTACAACTACTACTACGACTGCTACTACTATAATTGATGCTATTGCTACTAATACTAAAACTCCTACTTCTCCTACTACTACTACTACAACTACTACAACTGCTACGACTACTACGACTACTGCTATTACTGCTGCTGCTGCTACTACTACTACTACTAGTAGTACTACTACTACTAGTACTACTACTACTACTACTGCTACTACAAGTACTATTATTACTACTTCTCCTACTGCTACTAATACTATTACTGTTGCTGCTACAGATACTACTACTATTGCTACTACTATTTCTATTAATATAGCAACTACTACTTCTACTACTACAGCCACAACTACTGCTCTAATACAGCAACAACTACTTTTACTACTACTACTAATACAACTACTTCTTTTGCCACTACTACTACTACTCCAAATACTACTACTGCTACTCCTAATACTACTACTATTACTACTACTATGGCTACTAATATTGCTTCTACTACTACTACTATTATTACAACTACTTCTGCTGCTGGTACTACAACATCTTCTCCCACTACTACTACTTCTGCCACTACTACTGCAAACTACTAATATTATTACCACTACTACTACTCCTGCTACATTGACTACTGCTATAGCTGCTGCTACTTCTATTTCCGCTACTACAGCGACTACTTTTACTACTACTTCTACTACCACAACTGGTACTACTACGACTCCTACTCTACAACAACTACTACTACGATTAGAACTACTACTATTTCTACTACCACTACTGCTACTATTACTACTACTCCAATTACTACAACTACTACTATTTCTACTACCACTACTGCTATATTACTACCACTACTGGTCAAACTACTACACCTACCACAACTTCTGCTAATGTGACTACTACAACAACTACTGCTCCTGCTATTGCAACTACTATACTGTTGCAACTACTTCTACTACTAATACTCCTATTCCTACTACTAATACTACTACTACTACTACTATTACTACTACAACTACTGCCACTACCACTACTCCTACTACTACTACTACTACTACTACTACTACTACAATTACTACTACTACAACAATAACAACAACAACTACCACTACTGCTGTTGCTGCTACTTCTATTACTACTACTCCTGCTACCACAACTCCTGCTGATACTACTACTACAATAACTACTACTACAGCTACAACTACAACCATTACTACTCTTGCTACTGCAGCTACTACTACTATTGCAAATACTTCTACTATAACTACTCCTATTCCTGCTGCTAATTTTTCTACGACTACTATTATTACTGCTGCTATTACTATTGCTCCTGCTACTACTACTACTACTGCTACTTCTGCTGCTATTACTACTACTACTACTTCAACTAGTACTACTCCAGCTACTACTCCAACTTTGACTACTACTATTACTGCTGTTACCGCTACATCTACCAATACTACTACTACTACTACTACTACTACTACTACTACTGCTACTACTACTACTCTGGCTACTACTATTACTAATAATGCTACTACTACTTCTACTACAACTACTACTTCCACTATCGCTACAACTACTACTACTAGTACTCCTACAGCTACTAACACTACTGCGACAACTAATACCAAAACTACCACTTTTGCTAGAACTACTACTCCAACTATGACTACTACTAATACTAATACTACTCCAACTACGACTACTACTAATACCACTACTATTGCTACAACTACTTCTACTACAATTACTCCTACTGCTACTACTATTACAACAACTACTACTACAAATACTGATGCTACTACTATTGCTGCTGCTACTACTGGTACTACCACTACGACTACTAGTACTACTCCTACTCCTACTACTACTACTCCTCCTCCTCCTCCTCCTACTACTACTATTATTGCTCCTACTGCTACTACTTCTATTGCTACTCCTACTTCTCCTAGTACTACTAATACTCCTACTACTGCGACTGCTACTACAACTATTGTGACTATTACTACTGCTACTACTGGTACTACTACTAATGCCACTAGCACTACGACTAATGTAACAACTACTGCTACTACTACTACTTTTACTTCAACAATAACAACTACCGGTAGATTTACTACCACAACAACTAGTACTACTAATAAAATCTAATACTGCTACTACAATGACTTCTTCTCCTATAATTACTACTATTACAACTACGACTACTACTCCTCCTACTACTACTGCTACTACTACTAGAACTACAACTACTCCTACTTCTGCTACTTCTACTACTTGTACTAGTTCTACTACTGCTACTACTGGTACTGCTGGTAGAATTACTACTACAACTATTACTACTACTGCTACTACTATTACTGTTGCACTACAATAACTACTATTGCTTCTTCTACTACAGCTATTACAACTACAACAACAACAACTACTACTACTACTAACACAATTGCTACTTCTACAGCTAAAATTACTAGTATTACAGCTGCTACTACTACTACTTCTACTACTGCACTATGGCTACTACTACTACCACAGCTACTACTGCTGCTACTACTACCACTATGACTGCTACAACTACTACTACTACCCCAACTACTAAAACTACTACTACTACTGTTACAACTGGAACTACTGCTATTATCGCTACTACTGGAACTACTAGTACTACTGCTACTACAACTACTACTTCTACTACTCCTCCTCCTACTACTACTACTACCACTGCTGCTACTACTACTACGACTACTACTACAACTACTGCTATTTCTGCTGCTACTACTTTTACTACTAATACTACTACTGTTGCTGCCAATGCAGCTGTTGCTGTTATTACTACTACTGCAACTTGTCAAACCACTACAACTATTGCAACTACTACTACTACTACTACTACTTGTACTACTACTACAAGTACCACTATTGCTCCTTCTTCAAATGCTACTACTACTGTTGCTACTGCTGCTAATACCACTACTACTACTCCGGCTACTAATGCTACTACTACTACTACAATTACTATTGCTGCTAGTACTACTACTGCTACTACTTCTACTTCTACTACTAATACTACTTCTACATTTACTGCTACTACTACGACAACATCTACTACTAGTACTCCTTCTACTACTACTTCTATAACTTCTATTGTTTTAGTAATGATACTCCTGCTGCTACTGTGACTACTACTACTTCAACTGCTACTACTGCAATTGCTACCCCTACTGCTATCGCTACAGCTCTTACAATAATAACTACTAGTCCTACTACTACGATTGCTGCTACTACTACATCTACTAATATCGCTCCAACTATTACTACTATTGCTACTAGTACTCCCACTACTACTACTACTTCTACAATTACAACTCCTGCTTCTACTACTACTACTGCCATCACTACTACTAAGGCTCCTGCTACTACAACTACTACTCCTACTTCTACTACTACTGCTACAACCTCTACTGATACTACTGATACTCCAACTACTACTGCTACTACTACTACTTCTACTACTACTACCGCTATTGTTACTCCTACTACTTTTAGTAATGCCCCTACTATTACTACTACTATTGCTGCTAGTCCTACTGCTACAGCTAATACAGTTGCTGCTACTACTGCTACTACTACATCGACTACTACAACAACTAGTAATACTACTACCTCTGTTGTTGCTACTACTACTACTACTGCTACTTCTCAGATAATAATTACCGTAGCTACTACTAATGCTACTACTACTACTTCTGCTATTACTATTACTACTGCTACCACCTCTACTACTACAACAACTGCTACTCCTTATAATACTATTATTGCAACTACTACCACTGCTACTTCTAGTATTGTGACTATGACTATTAATACTATTGTTACTACTACTACTACTACTCTTGCTACAATATTTACTACTATTACTACTACAACTACTGCTGTTGCTACTACTATTATGATAGCTACTACTGCTATTTCAGCTACTGCGGCTACTACTGCTACTACTGCCACCACTACTATGACTGCTACTTCTGCTACTATTCTACTACTATTACTACTATAACTGCTACTACTACTAATATTACCACTGATGCTTCAACTACTGCTACTACTTTTAATACTACTATAACTACTGCTCCTTCAGTCACTAAAGCAACTAGTACTACTACTGCTACTACTACTGCCACTACTATTACTATTAGTATTACTACTATTCTATAACTTCTACAATTTCTTCCAATACTACTGCTACTACTACTACTGCTAATATTTCTATTACTACTTCTGCTGCTGCTACTACTACTACTCTTAATATTGCTACTATCACTACTTCTAGAACAACAACTACTACTACTGCAACTACTACTACTGCCACTATTACAACTACAACTGCTACTACAACTGCTACAACAATAACTACTACTACTATTACTGCTGCAACCACTGTTACTACTATAGCAAATACTAATACTACTACCACTATTGCTACTAATATTGCTACTTCTACTTCTACTTCTATTACTACTAGACTACTACTCATACTCCTACTACTACCACTACTACTACTAGTACTACTTCTATCATAACTATTACTACTACTACTACTTGTACTCTTACTGCTACAAATACTACTGCTACTACTACTACTACAACTACAACAACAACTACTACTACTAACGCTACTACTTTCACTACTACTTCCACTACTACTACTACTACTACTACTACTACTACTACTACTACTACTACTACTACTACTACTATTACTACTGCTACTACTACTACTACTACTATTACTACTACTACTACTGTTGCTGCTACTCCTCGTCTGCCTACGACTACTACTACTATAATAACTAGTGCTACTACTACTACTAGTAGTAGTATAGCTACTAGTATTACTTTGACTACTACTACTCGTATTACTGCTACTACTACTACTAACCCTACTACAACAACAACAACTACTACTTCTAATGCTACTACTTCTGCTTCGAAGTAGTAGAAGTAGTAGTAGTAGAAGTACAAGCAGTAGTAGTACTAGTAGTAGTAGTAGTAGTAGAAGTGGTAGCAGCAACAATAATAGTAGGAGTAGTAGTAGTCAAAGTTGTTGTAGTTGTAGTAGCAGCAGTAGTAGGAGCAGCGACAGTAGTGGGAGAAGTAGTAGTAGTAGTAATACAAGTAGTGGTAGTAGGAGTAGCATTAATAGAAGTAGTAGTAGTAGTAGTAGTAGTAGCAGCAGTAGCTATAGTTGTTCCAGTAGTACTTGGAGTAGCAGTATTTATAGAAATGGTAGCCGTAATAGTAGTATTTGTAGTCGTAGTAGTAGTAGTGGTTGCAGCAGTAGTCATAGTAGCTGTAGTAGTAGTATTAGTAGCAGCAATAGTAGTCATAGCAGTAGTAGTTGGAGTGGTAGTAGAAGTTGGATCAGAAGAGTAGTAGCAATAGTAGTAGTAATTGTAGTAGTAACAGCAATAGTATTAGTAGTTACAGTGGTAGCAATAGTAGTTGTAAGTATAGTAGTAGGAGTAGTAGGAGTAGTATGAGTAGTAGTAGTAGGAGAATAAGTAGTTAGTAGAAGCAATAGTAGTAGTAGTAGTAATAGTAGCTATAATGTTGGCATTGTAGAAGTAACAGTAGTAGTAGTGATAATAGAAATAGTAGCAATAGAAGTGGTAGTATGGGAAGTAGTAGAAGCATTAGTGCTAGTTTTAGTAGTAGTAGTGGTAGCAATAGTAGTAGTTGTAGTATTGGGAATTATAGTAGTGGAAGTAGTAGCAGTGGTTGTAATTATAGTGGCAGTTGTAGTTGTAGTAGCAGATGTGGTAGCAGTAGTAGTACTATTTGTAGCACTAGTAGTAGCAGTAGCAGTAGCAGCAACGATAGTAGTAGCAGAAGCAGTACCAATAGTTGCAGTAGTAGGAGTAGCTATCGTAGTAGTAGTTCGAGATTTTGAGCAGTAGCAGCAAAAGTGGCAATAGTAGATGTAGCAGCAGCAGTAATAGTAGAATTGGTAGTAGTAGTAGTAGTATAATAGTAGCAGTAGTAGTATTACTAGGAGAAGCAACATTATAGCAATTGCAGCAACAGTAGTAGTAGTATTTGTTGGAGTAGTAGTAGTAGCAATAATAGCAATAGTAGTAGCTATAGTAGTTTCAGTAGCAGTAGCAGTAATAGTACTAGTAGCAAAAGTTGTAGATGTAGTAGAAGTAGTAGTATTGGTAGTAGCAGGAGGAGGAGGAGTAGCAGTAGTAGTAATAGCAGTAAAAGTAGTAGCAACAATAGTAGTAGTTGTAGTTGTACTTGTAGTAGTAATAGTAGTAGTAGCAGAAGTAGTTGTAGCACTAGTTGTAGTAGTTGTAGTAGCAATAGTAGTTGTTACACTAGTAGTTGTTATTATTGTAGTAGTAGCAGTACTAACAATAGTAGTGGCGGTGGTAGCAGCATTTGTAATAGGAGTAGTAGGAGCATTTGTAGTAGTAGTTGTTATAGTACTAGTGGTAGTAATTGTAGTAGCAGAAGTAACAGTAGTAGTAATAGCTGTAGTAGTAGAAATAGTAGTAGCCGGAGTAGCAGCAAAAGTTATAATAGTAGTGGTAGTTGTTGGAGCGATAGTAGCGAAAGTAGTAGCAGTAGCAGTACCAGTGGTACTAATGGCAGTATTAAAAGTAGTAGTAGTTGTAGTAGTAGTTATCGTACTAGTAGTGGTAGCATGGTAGTGGTAAGCAGCAGTCGTAGATGCAGTAGCAGCTTTAGTAGTAGTAGGAGTAGTAATTCGAGCAGCAGTAGTATTAGGACCAATAGTTTTAGTAGTAGTACTAGCAGCAGCAGCAGCAGTAGTGGTAGTAGTAGTCGTAGTTGTAGCTGTAGTAGTAGTAGTAGCAGTAGTTGTAGTACTACCAATAGAACTAGCAATAGTAGTAGCAGCAGCAGCAGTGGTACTAGTAGTAGTAGTAGTGCCGTTTGGAGCAGCCGCCGTAGTTGTAGTAGTTGTATTAGTAGTAGTAGTAGTAGTAGTAACAATAATAGTACTAGCAGTAGTAGTAGTAGTAGCAGCAATAGTAGTAGTAGTGGTAGCAGTTGAAGCAGTAGCAATATGAGTAGTAGTAGAAGCAGAAGTAGTAGTAGTACTATTGTAGTAACAGTAGTATAAGCAGAAGTAGTAGTAGTTGTAGTAAGAAAAGTAGCAGTATTATTATTAGTAGCTATCGTACTAGAAGTTTTAGCAATAGTAGTAGAGATAGTAGAAGAAGTAGTAGTAAAAGCAGTAGTAGCAGTAGTTGGAGTCATAGTAGTGGTAGTAGTAGCAACAACAGCAGCTGTCATAGTCATAGTTGTAGTTGTATCTGTTGAGCAATAGCAGTAGTAGTAGTAGCAGAAGTAGTGGAAGCAACATTAGTAGTAGTAGTAGTAGCAAAATTAGTAGCAGTAGCTGTAGTATTATGCGAAGTAGTTAGAGTAGCAGTAGCAGTAGTAGCAGTAGTAGCTATAGTTGTAGTTGTGGTAGTAGTAGTAGCAGTAGTAGTAGCAGCAGCAGCAGCTGGAGTAGTAATAGCAGCAGCAGCAATAGTAGCAGTAGTAGTACTATTAGTAGCAGAAGTTGTAGCAATAGTTACAGCAGTAGTAGTAGCAGTAGTAGTTGTTGTTATTGTATGAGCAATCGTTGTGGTAGCTCTAGGAGCAGTAGAAGTAATAGTACTAATTGTAGTGTTAGTACTAGTAGTAGTAGTTATGGTAGATGAAGTTGTTGTTGTTGTTGTAGTAGTAGTAGGAGTAGCAGTAGTAGTCGTGGTAGTAGTATTTGTAGTAGTTATTATAGAAGTAGTAGTTCCAAAAGTAGTAGAATTAGGGGAAGAAGGAATTGTTGTGGCAGTAGTAGTTGAAGTTCCAGTGATTGTAGTGGTAGAAGGGGTAGTAGTATTTGTAGTAGTAGTAATATTTGTAGTAATAGAAATAGCAGTTGCGGCAACAGTAGTAGTAGTAGAAGTAGTAGCAGTAGTAGTAGCAATAGTAATTATAATAGTAGTAGTGCTAGCAGTAGTAGTTGTTGTAGTAGCCATAGTAGCAATAGCAGCAGTAGCAGTAGTTGGAGCAGCAATAGCAGTAGTAGCAGTAGAAGTAGTAATAGTAGTAGCAATAGCAGTGATAGTGGTACTAGTAGTACTAGTGGTAGTATTACTAGTGGCAGCATCCGTTGTAGTAGTGGTAGTAGTTGTCGTACTAGTATTGGTAGTTGTAGAAGCAGTAGTGTTATTAGTAGCAGTGGTAGTATTAGTAGTAGTAGTAGTAGTAGCAATAGTACTAGTAGTAGCACTACCAGTAGCAGCAGCAGCAGTAGTAGTTGGAGCAGCAATAGCAGTAGTAGTAATAGTAGTAGCAGTAGCAGTGATAGTGGTACTAGTAGTACTAGTGGTAGTATTACTAGTGGCAGCATCCGTTGTAATAGTGGTAGTAGTTATCGTACTAGTAGTGGTTGTTGTAGAAGCAGTAGTGTTATTAGTAGCAGTGGTAGTATTAGTAGTAGTAGTAGTAATAGCAATAGTACTAGTAGTAGCCCCAGCAGTAGTAGTAGCCATTGTAGTAGCTACAGTTGTAGTAGTAGTAGTCGTAGCAATCGCAATAGCACTAGTAGTAATAGTAGCGGCATTGGTAGTAGTACTAGTACTAGTAGTTGTAGTAGTAGCAGCAGCAGTAGTAGTAGTAGGCGTAGTTGTAGCAGCAGTTGTAGCAGCAGCAGTAGAAGCAGCCATAGTAGTAGTAGTAGGAGTAATAGTAGTTGCAGTAGCTATATTGCTAGTAGTAACAGTCATAGTAGTAGTAATAGTCGTAGTCGCAGTAGTATTAGCCGAAGTAGTAGTAGTTATAAGAAGAGTAGTAGTAGTAGCAATCTAGTAGAAGTTGCAGCAATAGAAGTAGAAGAGGTAGTAGCAGCAGCAGCGGCAGCAGTAGTAGTAGTGGTAATAGTTGTAGTATTTGTCACAGCAATAGCAGTCGCATTAGTGGTAGTAGTAGGAGTAGTAGAAGTCATAGTAATAGTAGAAGTAGTAGTAGCAGTCGTAGTTGTAGTAGCAGTAGTAGTAGTAGCAATAGTAGCAATAATAGTAGATGCAGTAGCAGTAGTAGCACAAGTAGTGGAAGTAGCAGTAGCAGTAGTAGTGGTACAAATAGTAACAAAAGTAGTACTAGTAGCAGTAGTGGTAGTAGTCGTAGAACTGGTAGTTGTGGTAGAAGTGGCAGTGGTCATAGTAGGCATGGTAGTAATTGTAGTAATAGCAGTGCAATAGTAATAGTAGAAGTAGTAGTAGTTATAGTAGTAGTAGTAGTTGCAATAGTAGTAGTAGTAGTAGTAGTTGTTGTTGTTGTTGTTGTTGTTGTTGTAGCAGTAGTAGTAGTAGGAGTAGCAATAGCAGCAGCAGCAGTAGTAGCAGCAGCAGCAACAGCAGCAGCAGCAGTAGTAGTAGCACTGACAGTAGTAGTAGTGGTATAATAGTAGCAATAGTTCTAGTAGCTGCTGTATTAGTAACAAAAATTGTAGTCGTAGTAGTAGTAATTGTTGTAGTAGTAGTAGTCATAGTAGTAGTAGTAGTAGTAGTAGTAGTAATAATTGTTGTAGTAGTAGTAGTCATAGTAGTAGTTGTGGTAGTAGTAGTAGTAGTACCAGAAGTGGCAGTTGCAGTCGGAGTACTATTAGTTGGAGTAGGAGTAGGAGTAGAAGTAGTAGTAGTGGTAGTAGAAATAGTAGTACCAGTAGTAGTAGTAGGAGTAGTAGTAGTCATTGTAGTAGTTGTAGAAGAAGTAGTTGTAGTAGTAGTAGTAGTAGTAGTAGTAGAATTTGTAGTAGGAGTGTTAGGAGGAGTAGTAGTCATAGTAGTAAAAGTTGTAGTAGTAGTAGTAGTAGTAGTAGTAGTATTAGCAGCAGTAGTGGTAGTATAGTGGTAGTAGTGGTAGTATTAACCATTGTTCTAGTAGTAGTAGTTGTAGCAAGCGTAGTAGTACTAGTAGTAGTAGGAGTACTAGTAGTAGCAATATTAGTTGTAGAAGTAGTAGTAGTAGTCATAGTAGAAGTATGAGTAGTAGCAATAGTTGTAGTGGTAGTAGTAGTAATGGTATTAGTAGTAGTTATTATAGTAGTAGTATTAGGAGTAGTGGTAGTAGTAGCAGTAGTAGTAATTTTAGTTGTAGGGTAGTAGTGGGAGTTGTAGGCCCAACAGTAGTAGTTGGACTAGTAGTAGTTGTTGTAACAATAGTAGAAGCTGTATTAGTGTCAATAGCAATAGTAATAGTAATAGTAGTAGTAGCTGCAGTAGTAGTAGTAGCTATATTAGTACTTACTGTTGTAGTAGGTGTAGTAATAGCAGCTATGGTAGTACTTGTTATTGTATTAGGTGTAGTAGTAGTAGTAGTAAGAGTAGTAGTAGTGGTGGTGGTGGTGGTGGTGGTAATAGTAGTAGTAGTAGCAATATCGGTAGTAGTAGTGGTAGAAGTAGTAGTGGTAGTTATAATGGAAGTCGTAGTAGTAGTAGTCATAGTGGTGGTGGTGGTAGTAGTAGTAGTAGTAGTAGTAGTAGTAGTAGTAGTAGTAGTAGTAGTAGTAGTAGTAGTAGTAGTAGTAGTAGTAGTAGCAGCAGCAGCAATATCAGTAGTAGCAGTGGTAGGAGTAGTAGTACTAGTGTTAGTAGAAGTTGTAGTAGAAGTAGTAGTACTAGTAGTAGTAGTAGTAGCAGAAGTAGTAGGAGTAGCAGTAGCAGTAGGAATAGGTGTAGGAGTAGGAGTAGTAGTTGGAGTAGTCCTCATAGGAGTAGTAGTCGTAGTAATAGTAGTAGTGCAGTACTAGTGGTGCCAGTAGTAGTAGCAGTAGTAGTAGTTGAAGTAATAGTTTTAGTAGTTGTAGTAATTGTACTAATAGAAATAGTAGTAGTAGTAGCAGTTGTAGTGGTTGGGTAGTAGTCGTAATAGCAATAGTAGTAGCATAGTAGTAGTAGCGGGAGTTGTATTAATAGCATAAGTAGTTGTAGGGGGAGTAGTAGTAAGTTGTAGTAGTAGTAACAGTGGTAGTAGTAGTATCACTAGTTGTTGAAGGATTAGTAGTAGTAGTCGGAGTAGTTGTAGTAGTTGCAGAAGAAGTTGTACTAGTGGCAGTAGAAGTACTTGTAATAGTAGTAGTAGTTGTAGAGTAGCAGTAGTAGCAGAAGCTATAATAGTAGTAGTTGTTGTAGTAGCAGCAGCAATAGTAGTAATAGTAGCAGCAGCAGCAGTAGTGGTTGTAGTAGAAGTAGTAATAGTAGTAGTAGTGGTGATGGTGGTAGTACCATTCGATGTAGTACAGTAGTAGCAGTAGTGGTCGTAGTGGTAGTAGTGGCAGCAATAACAATAGTAGCAGTAATGGTTGCAGTAGTAGTTATAGTTGTACTAGTAGTAGTAACAATGGTTGTAGTAGCAGAAGTATTTGTAATGGTAACAGTAGTAGTAGTAGAAGTAGCAGTAGTAATGGTAGCAGTAATAATAGTAGTAGCTACAGTAGTAGTGGAGCAGTATTAGTAGTAGTAGTAGTAGTAGGAGTAGGAGCAGTATTAGTAGTAGCAGTAGTATTAGGAGTAGGAGTAGTTGTAGTAGTAGCAGTAGTAATAGCTGCAACAATAATAGCAGTGGTAGTTGTCGTTGTTGTAGTAGCAGTATTAGCAGTAGCAGTAGTAGTAGTAGTAGTTATTGTTGTTGTAGTAGCAGTAGCGCAGTTGTAGCAATAGTAGCTATTCTAGTAGTTGTGGCAGTAACTGTTGTAGTAGTCGTAGTATTAGTAGTAGTGGCAATACCAGTAGTAGTAGTATTATTATTAGCAATAATAGCAGTATTTGTTGTAATAGTTGTAGTAGCAGTAGTTGTAGTAGTAGTAGTAGCAGTAGAAGTAGAAGTAGCAATGATAGTTGTATTAGTAGTAATAGTGGTAGCAGTAGTAGTAGTGCTAGTAGTATTAGTAGTAGCAGCAGCCGCAGTAGCAGTAGTAGTAGTAATAGTTGTAGAAGAAGTTATAGCTGAAGTTGTAATAGTAGTAGTAATAGTTGTTGTAGTAGTTGCAGTAGTAGCAGGAATTTTAGTAGTTGTAGTTGTAGTTGTTGTTGAAGAAGTAGTAGTAGTAGAAGTAGTAGACAATTTGGTAGTTGTAGTAGTTGCAGTAGTTGCTACTGAATCAGCATACATAGTACCAGTAGTTGCAGTTGCAGTATTAGCAGTTGCAGAAGTAGTAGAAGTAGTAGCAGTGAAATTAGTCGAAGTAGTAGTCATAGTAGTAGCAGTAGTAGTAGTAGCAAAAGTAGCATCCGCAGTAGTAGTAGTAGTAGTAGTAGTAGTAGTAGTAGAAGCAATAGCAATCTAGTAGTAGTAGTAGTAGTAATAATAGTAGTAGTAGTAGTAGTAGGAGGAGTTATAGTAGATGTTGGACAATTAGTGAAGTAGCAGTAGTAGTAGCAGTAGGAGTACAAGTAGTAGTAGAAGTAGTAGTAGAAGTTGCAGTAGTTGTTGCAGTAGTAGTGGGATTAGTTGTTGCTATGGGAAAAGTAGTTGTAGCAGCAGCAGCACTAGTAGTAGTAACACTAGTAGTAGCAAAAGTAGCATTTGTAGTAGTAGTAGTAGAACTATCAGTAGTAGAAGCAGTAGTAGCAGTAGTTGTAGTAGAAGTAGTAGTAATAGTATTAGTAGTAGTGACAATAGTATTAGCAGTAGCTGCTGCAATTGTAGCAATAATAGTAGTAGTAGTAGTAGTAGTGTCATAGTAGCAGTAGTAGCAGCTGGAGTGGCGGGAGCATTAGTCGTTGTAGCAGTAATAGTTGTAGTAGGAGAAGTAGTAGTAGTAGTAGTACCTATAGTTGCACTAGGAGAAGTAGTAGCATTAGTAGCAGCTGAAGTAGTCGTAGTAATAGTAGTAGTACCGGTAGTTATAGTAGTAGTAGTTATCGCAGTAGCATTTTAGCAGTAGCAGTTGTTGTAGTAGTAGTAGCGATAGTAGTAGCAGAAGTGGCAGTCGTTATAATAGTAGTAGTATTAGTTGCAGTAGTAGTCATTTCAGCAGAAGTAGGAGTAGTAGTAGTATTAGTAGTAGTAATAGTAGAAGTTGTAGTAGTAGAGTAGTAGTACAAGTAGCAGTAGTAGCAACAGCAGCTTTAGTAGGAGGAGGAGGAGGAGTAGTCGTAGTAGTAATAGTAGTAGTAGTAGTAGTAGTAGTAGTAGTTAGTAGTAGTAGTAGTAGTAGTAGTAGTAGTTGTTGTTGTTGTTGTTGTTGTAGTAGCAGTAGGAGTAGTAGTAGTAGTAGTAGTAGTAGTAGTAGCAACAGTAGTAGTGATAGTACTAACAGTTGTAGCAGTAGTAGTAGCAACAATAGTCGCAGTAGTAGTTGTAGTAGTTGTAGTACTTGTAGTAGTAGTGACAATAGTATTAGTAGTAGTAGTAATAGTAGTGGTAGTAGTAGTATTGGTAACGGTTGTAGAAGTTGTAGTGTGGTAGTAATAGTAGTAGCAATAGTAGCAGTAGTTGTAGCAGAAGTATTGGTAGCGGTAGTAGTAATAGTAGCAGTACTATTGTAGAGGTTGTAGAAGTTGTAGTGCAGTAGTAATAGTAGTAGTACTACTAGTAGCAGTAGTTGTAACAGAAGTTGTACTAGTAGCATTAGTGGCAAAAGCAGCAGTTGTTATCGCAGTATTAGACGTAGTAGCAGTAGTTGTAGCATCAATAACAGCGGTAGCAGTAGTAGTAGTTATAGTAGTACAATAGTAGCATTAGTAGTAGAAGTAGTAGTTGTAATAGTGGTAGCATTAGTAGTAGAAGTAGTAGTTGTAGTAGTGGTAGCATTAGTAGTAGTAGTAGCCGCCATAGCTGAAGTAGCAGTAGTAGCAGTCGTAGCAGTAGTGGCAGTGGTAGTAGTAGTAGTAATTGTTGTAGCAGAAGTAGTAGTAGTAGTAGTGATACTTGCAGCAGTATTATTATTTGTTGTAGAAAAACTAGTAGTAGCAACAGTAGTATTAGTGGGAGTAGCCGTTGTAGTAGTAGTAGCGGTGGTAGCAATTGTAACAGTAGTAGCTGAAGAACTAGAGGTTCTAGTAGTAATATTCGTAGTAGTAGTGGTTTTAGCAGCAGTAGTAGCATTAGTAGTAGTGGTAGCACGAGTAGCAGTTGCAGTAGCAGTAGCTGTAGCGGTAGTGGTAGCCATAGGAGTAGTGGTTGTAGTAGTTGTAGTTATTGTTGTTGTTGTTGTAGCAATAGTAGCAATTGTGGCAGAAGTAGTAGAAGTCACAATAGTTGCAATAGTAATTTTAGTGGCAGTCAAATTAGTGGTAGCAGTAGTGGCAGTAGTAGCAATAGTACTAGTAGTAGTAGTAGTTGTTGCTGTTGTTGCAATAGTAGCAGTAGTAGCAATAGATGTAAAAGTAATAGTCATAGCAGTAGTTGTTGTAGCAGCAGTATTTGTAGTTGCAGTCAAAGAAGTGGTAGTAGTAGTAACTGTAGTAGCCGTAATACTAGTAGAAGTCGTAGCAATAGTAGCAGTAGCAGCTGCAGTAGTAGCAGAAGCAATAGAACTAGAAGAAGAAGAAGTAGTAGTAGTAGTAGTGGTTGTTGTAGTAGCAGTAGTCGTCGTAGTAGTAGTAGTAGTAGTAGTAGTAGTAGCAGTTGCAGTAGTATTAGTAGTAGTAGTAGTAGTAGTAGTAGTAGTAGTAGTAGTAGTAGTAGTAGTAGTAGTAATACTAGTAGTTGTAGTAGCAGCAATAGTAGTAGTGGCAGTAGTACTAGTTGAGTAGCAGTAGCAGTAGTAGCAGCAGTAGTAGTAGTGGTAATTGTAGTAGGCGAAGTAGTAGTAGTAGCAGTAGCAGTGGTAGTAGAATTAGTATTTGTTGTAGTAGTTGAAGTAGAAGTAGTAGCAGTCGTAGCAGCAACTATAGTAGTAATAGTAGTGGAAGTAGTAGTAGAGGTAGCAGTAGTTGCAGTAGTAGTAGTAGTAAAAATAGTAGTAGTAGCAGCAGTAGCAATGGTAGTAGTAGTAGCAGTAGCAATAGTAGCAGTTGTAATAGAAATTGTAGTAATAGTAGTAGTTGTAGCAGAAACAGCCGCAACTGTAGTATTAGTAGTAGCTGCAGTAGTAGTAGTTGTTGTAATAGTAGTGATAGTAGTAGTACCAGTAGTAGTAGTAGTAGTGGTAGTAGTAGTAGTAATAGTAGTAAGTGTAGTAGTTGTTGTAGCAGTAGCAATATTAGCAGTAGTAGCAGCAGAAGTAGTAGTAGCAGTAGTTGTACTAGTAGTAGTTGCAGCGTTAGTGGTAATAGTTGTAGTCATCGTAGTAGCAGTAGTAGTAGTTACAGCAGTAGTTGTAGTGTTAGTACTAGTAGTGGTACTAGTAGAGGAAGTAATTGTAGTTGTAGCCGTAGTACTAGTAGTAGTAGTTGCAGTAGTAGTGGTAGTAGTATTAGTAGTCATTGCAGTGGCAGTAGTAGTATCAGTAGTAGTAGCAGTAGTGTCAGGAGTTGGAGAAGTTGTACTAGTAGTATTAGCAACCGTAGTTGCACTAGTAGTGGTAGTAGTATTAGTATTCATTATAGTGGCAGTAGTAGTATCAGTAGTAGTAGTAGCAGTAGTGTCAGGGGTTGGAGAAGTTGTAGTAGTAGTAGTAGCAACAGTAGTAATAGTAGTAATAGAATTAGTAATAGTTGCAGTAGTAAAAATAGTAGTAGTAGTTGTAGTTGAAGCAGAAGTAGTAGCAAAAGTTAAAATAGAATAGCAGTAGCAGCAGCAGTAGTTGGAGTAGTAGTAATAGAAGCAGCAGTAGTAGTTGAAGTAGAAGTAGTAGTAGTTGTAGTTGTAGTAGAAGAGGCAGTAGTAGCATAAGTAGCAGTAGATGTAGTAGTTGCAGTAGTAGCAGCAGTAGTAGTAGACATAGTTGTAGAAGTGGTAGTAGTACTAGCAGCAGCAGTCGTGCCATCCATTGTTGTAGTAGAAATAGTAGTGAAAGTCATAGTAGTCGTAGTAATAGCATCAATAGTTGCCACAAAGTAGTAGTCATAGTAGTAGTAATTGTAGGAGCCGTAGTAGTAGTAGTAGGAGTAACAAAAGTGATAGTTCTAGTAGAGGTAGTAATAGCAGTATTAGTAGCAGTAGAGGTAGTAGAAGTAGGAGGAGTAGTATCAATAGTAGCAGTAGTAGTAGTACTAGTAGGAGTGGTAGTATAGTAGGAGTAACAACAGCGGTAGTAGTAATAAAAGTTGTAGTTGCTGTAGAAGTAGTTGGAGTATCAATAGTAGGAGGAGAGGTTGCAGTAGTAGTAGCAGTTGGAGTTGCAGTTGTAGTAGCAAGAGCCATAGTAGTAGTGGTAGCGGTAGTAGAAGTAGTAGGAGTAGGAGAAGTAGTTGTAGTAGTAGTAGTAGCAATGGGAGTACTAGTAGCAGTAGTAGTAGTAGTTGGTGCGGTATTAGCGGATATATTAGTAGTAGCGATCGTGGTAGTAGGAGTAGCAGTATTACGACTAGTAGTTGTTGTTGTAGGAGCAGTAGAGGTAGTAGTAGGAGTAGTAGTTGTAGTAGTGGTAGCGGAAGAAGTAGTATTCACCATAGCAGCGGGAGTATCATTACTAAAGATAATAGTTGTTGTTGTAGTAGTAGTAGTAGTAGCAGGGGTACTAGTAGTAGTAGTTGTCATAGTGGCTGTAATAATATTAGCAGTAGTAGCAGCAGCAACAGTAGAAGCAGTAGAAATTGTAGCAGTAGTAGTAGCATTAGTAGGTGCAGTAGTCATAGTATTACTAGTAGTAGTAGCATTTGCAAAAGGAGCAATAGTAGTAGTTGTAGTAGTAGTAGAAGCAGTATGAGTAGAAGTAGTCGCAGCAGTAGTAGCAGCAGCAATGGCAACCGTAGTGATAGTAGTAGTATTAGTAGTATTGGTATTAGTAGTAAAAGTAGTAGCAGCATAAATAGTATAGTAGTAGTAGTACTAGCAGCAACAATAATAGTAGTATTGGTATTTGCAGTCAAAGTAGCAGCAGCAGAAATAGTAGTAGTAGTAGTAGTGGTAGTAGTCATAGTCATAGCAGTAGTAGCGGTTGTAGTAGCAGTAGTAGCAGCAGTAGTAGTAGTTTCAGTAGTTGGGGTACTAGTAGTAGCAGTAGTAGTAGTAGCAGTAATAGTAGCAGTAGAAGTAGCGATTTTATTAGTAGTAGTATTAGAAGTAGTAGTAGAAGCAATAGTAGTAGTAGCAGCAACAGTAGTAGTTGCAGTTGCAGTAGTAGTTGTAGTAGTAGTTGCAATAGTAGTACTAGTAGTAGAAGTAGCAGCTGAAAGTGTAGTTGTAGTAGTAGTAGGAGATGTAGTGGTTGTTGCTGTAGTAGTAGGAGATGTAGTAGTTGTTGTTGTAGTAGTAGGAGATGTAGTAGTAGTTGTTGTAGTAGTGGTAATATTAGGGGACGAAGTTATAGTAGTAGCAATAGCAATAGTAGTATTAGTTTCGGTAGTAGTAGTTGTTGTTGTTGTAGTAGAAGCAGCGGTAGTTGTTATAGTAGTTGTAGAGGTAGCAGTAGTACCGGTCATTGTTATAGTAGTTGTAGTGGTCGCAGTACTAGTTGCAATAGTAGTAGTACTAGTAGAAGTTGTAGAAGTAGTCACAGTAGCAGTAGTAGCAGAAGCAATGGTAGTAGTATTAGTAGTAGGAGTAGCAGTAGTGGTAGTAGCAGTAGCGGTGGTAGTAGTAGTAGTAGCCGCACTAGTAATAGTACAAGTAGTATTAGTAGTAGTAGTAGTAGTAGTAGGAGTAGCAGTAGTAGTAGTAGGAGTAGTATTAGTAGTAGTAGTAGTAGTAGTACTAGCATTTGCAATAGTAGCAGTAGTAGTAGTAGTACTAGTAGTAGAAGTAGTAGAAGTAAGAGCAGTTGTAGTAGTAGTTTTTGTAGTAGTAGTAATAGTAGGAGAAGAAGTCATAGTTGTAGCCGTAGTAGTAGCAATATTAGTTTTGATAGTAGTAGTAGTTGTAGTTGTTGTAGGAGCAGTAGTTGTTACAGTTGGTGTAGAAGTAGCAGTAGTAGCATTAGTTGTCATAGTAGTCGTAGTGGTCGTATTACTAGTGGCATTAGTAGTAGTAGCAGTAGTAGAAGTTATAGTAGCAATAGTAGTAGTAGCAGTAGCAGTAGTAGTAGGCAAAGCAGCAGTGGTAGTAGCTGTAGTAGCAGCAGTAATAGTAGAAGTACTAGTAGTTGTAGGAGTATAAATAGTAGTAGTAGTAGAAGTGGTAGTAGCAGTAGCGGGAGTAGTAATAGTGGTAGTAGCAGTAGCAGTAATAGTAGTAGTAAGAGTAGCAGTTGTAGTAGTAGTTGTAGTAGTTGTAGTAATAGTAGTAGAAGTAGTTGTAGCAATAGTAGTAGTAACATGATTAATAGTAGTAGTAGTAGCAGTAGTGGCATTAGTAGTAATCGGTGTAGTAATATGAGTAATAGTAGTTGTAGTAGAAGTATTATTATTAGTAGTAGTAGTAGTGGTAATAGTAGTGGTAGTTGTAGTAGTAGGGGTCGTAGTAGTATTAGTAGTAGTTGAAGTAGAAGTAGTAGTAGAAGTTGAAGTAGAAGAAGTAGTGGCAGCAGTAGTAGATGGAGTAGGAGTAGTACAAGTAGTAGTTGTACTTGAAGTAGAAGTAGTAGTATTTGTAGTTGTAGTAGAAGTGGCATTAGTAGCAATAGTTGTAGTATTCAGAGTTGCAATAGTAGTAGTAGTAGGCATAGTAGCAGAAGTGGTAGTAGTAGTAGCAGTAGCAGTAGCAGTAGTAGTCGTGCCATCCATAGTAGTAGTAGAAGTAGTAGCAGAAGTCGTAGTAGTAGCAGTAGTAGTAGTAGCAATAGCATCAATACTTGCCGCAAAATTAGTAGTAGTAGAAGTAGTAATTATAGGAGCAGTAGTAGTAGGAGGAGGAGTAACAACAGCGATAGTTGTAGTAGAAGTAGTAGTAGCAACACTAGTAGTAGTAGTAGTAGTAGTAGTAGTAGTAGGACTAACGATAGCAGTTGTAGTAGTAGAAGTAGCAGTAGTAGCAGTAGTAGTTGGAGTATTAGTAGTAGTAGGAGAGGTTGTAGTAGTAGTAGAAGTAGGAGTAGTAGTTGCAATAGCAAAAGCCGCATAGTAGTGGTAGCAATAGTATAAGTGGTAGGAGCAGGAGTAGTAATAGTAGCAGCAATCTTAGTAGTAGGAGTAGCAATAGTAGCAGTAGTAGTAGGAGTAGTAGTTGTTGTTTTAGGAGCAGTAGCGGTAGTAGTAGGAGTAGTAGTTGCTGTAGAGATGGCTGAAGCAATTCTAGTCACAGTAGTAGCGGGAGCATTATTACTAAAAATAATAGTATTTGTAGTGGTAGTTGTAGCATGAGTACTAGGAGCAATAGTTGCCATAGTGCTAGCAGAAATTGTAACAACAGTATTAGTAGCAGTAGCAGCAGTAGTAACAGTAGAAATTATAGTAGTAGAAGTAGCATTAATTGTAATTGCAGCATTTGCAGGAGCAATAGTAGTAGTAGAACAAGCAGTATTTGTAGTAGTAGTAGCAGTAGTAGTAATAGTAGTTGGTGAAGTCGCAATAGTAGTAGGAGCAGCAACAGCAGCCGCAGCAGCCGCAATGGTGGTCGTGGTGGTGGTGGTTGTAGTAGAATTAGTAGTAAACTAGTAACAACAGAAATAGTAGTAGTAGTAGTAGGAGTAGTAGTAGCAGTAATAGTAGTAGTAGAGGTAGTAAGTGTAGTAATAGTTGTTATTATCGTAGCAACAGTGGCAGTGATAGCAGTACTAGCAGTTGTACCAGCAGTAGAGTTAATAGAAGTAGTAGCAGCAGTACGAGCAGCAGCAGTAGTAGTTTCAGTAGTTGGGGTACTAGTAGTAGTAATTGTAGCAGTCGTAGTAGTAGTTGTAGGAGTAGTTACAGTAGCAATAGTTGTAACAGTAGTTGCAGTAGTAGAAGTAGTAGTTGCAATAGCAGTAGCAATAGTTGTACGAGTAATAGTAGTAGTAGAAGTAGTAGTAGTAGCAGCAGCAGCAGCAGTAGTAGTAGAACCAATAGTAGCAGTAACAGCAGCAGAAGTTGTAGCCATAGATGTAGTAGTAGTAGTAGTAGTACTAGGAGTAGAAGTAGTACTAGTAGTAGAAGTAGCAGCAACAAGAGTAGTTGTCGTAGTAGTAGTAGTAGTAGCAGTAGTAGTAGCAGAAGAAGTAGTAGTCATTGTAGTAGTGGTAATAGTAAGAGAAGAAGTCGTAGTAGTAGGAGTAGTAGTAGCAGTATTAGTTTTGGTGGTAGTAGTGGTACTAGTTATTATAGTAGTTGTAGAAGTAGCGGTAGTAGTTGTTGTTATAGTGGTTGTAGTGGTCATAGCACTTGTCGCATTAGTGGTTTACCAAAAGTATTAGTAGTAGTAGTCGCAGTAATAGTAGTCACACTAATAGTAGTAGCAGTAGCAGTAGTAGTAGCAGGAGGTGGCATAGCAGTAGTGGTCGTAGAAGTAGTAGTAGTAGCAATAATAATAGTAGAAGTAGTAGTAGTAGTGGGAGTAGTATTAGTAGGAGTAGCAGCAATAGCACTAGCAGTAGTGGTGTTAGCAAAAGCGGTAGTAGCATTAGTAGTAGTAGTAGCACCAGTATTAGTAGAACTAAGAATAGTAGTTATAGTAGTAGTAGTAGTAGTAGTAGTAGTAGAAGAAGAAGAAGAAGAAGAAGAAGAAGTATTTGTGGCAATAGTAGTAGTAGTAGTAGTAGTAGTAGTGGTATGAGCAGTAATAGGTGTAGAAATATTAGTAATAATAGTAGTAGTAGTGGTAGTAGTAGTACTAGTAGTGATTTGTTGTAATAGGTGTAGTAATATTTGTAATATTAATAGTAGTAGTAGTAGCAGCAACAGTAGTTATAGTAGTATTAGTAGTTGCAGCAGTTGCAGTAGTAGTAGTAATAGTAGTAGTATTAATAGTAGTGGTGGTGGTAGTGTTGGTAGTTGTAGTTGTACAAGGGGGAGGAGTCGTAGTAGTAGTGGTAGCAGTAGTTGTAGTAGTAGTAGTGGTTGTTGTTGTTGTTGTATTAGGAGTAGTAACGGTAGAAGAAGTAGCAGTAATAGTAG
>RXID01014467.1:0-7500 GCA_005019695.1 Trichopus zeylanicus subsp. travancoricus | reverse complement strand
TTTGTTGTAGTAGTAGCAGTAGCAGTTGTAGTAGTTGTAGTAGCAGCTGTGGTAATAGTAGTAGAAGCAGCAGTTGTTGTTGTTGTTGTAAGACTAGTTGTACTAAGACTAGTAGCAGTAATAGTTGAGAGGGAGTAGTAGGAGTAGCAGTAGAAGTAGTAACAGTAGTAGCAACAGTAGTAGAAGTAGAAGTTATAGTAGCACCCACAGCCAGAGCTGGAGTATGAGTAGTGGTAGTATGATCCGGAGTATTAGTAGTTGTAGTAGTAATATTTGTAGTAGTAACAATATTTGTAGTAGTAGTAGTAGCAGCAAAAGCAGTAGTAGTCATAGTAGCAGTACTATTAGTACTAGTAGTGATAGTAGGAGTAGTAGTAGTAATCTTAACAGTAGTAGTAGTGGATGTAGTAGCCGAAGTAGTAATTGTAACGGTTGCAGCATCAGTAGTAGTAGTAGTAGCAGGAGTGTTAGGAGTAGTAGTGGTAGTAGGAGTAGTTGTAATGGTAGTAGTTGTAGCAGTAACAGTAGTGGTAGTACTAGTAGGAGAAGTAGTAGTTGTAGCAATCGCAGCAGTAGTAGTCGTAGAAGTAGTAGTAGTAGAAATTGTAGTAGTAGGAGTAGCAGCAGCAATAGTTTTTGTAGCAGCTGTGGTAGTAGTAGTAGATGTAGTAATAGTAGTTGTTGTAACACTAGTTGTAGTTGGAGTAGTAATCATAATAGTAATAGAAGTAGTAGTACGAGTAGCAGTAGCAACAGTAGACGTAGTAGAAGTTGTAGTAGCAGTAGCAGCCATAGCAGGAGTACGAGTAGCTATAGTAGGATCAAGAGTAGTAGTAGTTGTAGCAAGAGTAGGAATACGTGTAGTAGTAGTAATTAGTAGCAGTAGCAGTAGAAGTGGTTGTAGTAGCAGTAGTAGGAGTAGGAGAAGTGGTAGTAGTAGTAGGAGTAGGAGTAGTAGCACAAGTTGGAGTAGTAGTAGTAGTACTTATGCTACTGCTACTACCACTACAACTACTACCTATCCCACCACTAACACTACTGCTACTACTACTGCTAGAAGCACTGCTACTACTTCTACTATTGCTAAAACAATTGCTACGGCTACTTCTTCCGCTACTACTACTATTGCTACAATTGCGGCTACTACTGATACTACTTCCACTACTATTGCTACTATTACGGTTACTACTACTATTGATGCCACTACTACTTCTACTATTGCTATTGCTGCAACTACTGGTACTACTGTTCATACTACTACTGCTAATACTACTACTAGTACTACTATTCTACTATTACTACAACTGCAAATACTAGTATTACTATTACAAATACAACTACAACTATTAGTACAACTACTTCTCCTACAACAATAGCAACAACCACTACTACTACATCTCCTCCTACAATTTTTGTTGTTACAAGTACTACTGCTACAACTACTGCTACTTCTACTACTACTGCTACTACGACTACTACAACTTCTACTATTGATACAACTGCTACTACAACAACAACTACTACTATTGTTACGACTACGACTACTACTACTACTACTACTACTACTACTACAACTGCTACAACTGTTATCGCTACTGCTACTACTTATAATACAACAACTACTGTTGCTACTGCAAATTCTGCTACTACTACTATAGCTACTACTTCTCCTACTACTACTTCTATTCTACTACTCTTACTACTACTACTGCTGCTGCTGCTGTTACTCCCGCTACTCTTGCTGCTACTCCTACTATTACTATGGCTGCTACTACTACTACGGTGATTACTACTGTTATTATTATGGCTGGGGCTACTACTACTGCTTCTCGCACCACTATTACTACTACTGCTACTACTACAATTACGGCTACTACTACTATGACTACTACTACTACTGTTGCTACTACTGCAACTACTACTATTACTACTTTTGCTACTGCTACAGTTGTTACGACTACAACTTCTACTACTATTTCTACTACCACGACTACAACTACAACTACTACCACTACTACTCCTACTACAACTACTAATACTACTAGTAATACTACTATTACTACTACTTTTGCTATTGCTGCTAGTACTATTACCAGAACTACTGCAAATATTGCTATTAATACTACTACTACAACAACAACAACAACAACTACTACTACTACTCCTACTGCTGCTGCTACTCTTTCTACTACTACTACTGTTGCTGCTGGCTGCTGCTAGTACACCTACTACTACTTCGACTACTACTAGTGCTGCTGTTACAACTACTACTACTATTGCAGCCACTATTCCTACTACTACTACTACTACCAATACTAGTACTACTGCTACTACTAGTACTACTGCTACTACACCACTACCACGACTACTATTACTACTATTACCACCACACTTGGTATTGTGGTCACTACTATTACTACTACTACTACAACTAATGTGACTATTACTACACTCCTAATACTACTACTACTACTACTGTTGGTGCTACGAATATTACGACTACTATTATAACTAATGCAACAATTACTACTACTACTACTACTAATACTACTACAACTACTCCTACAACTACAACTACTCCAACTACTATTCCTGCTACGACAACTACTACTAGTACAACAGCTTCTATAACTATTACTACTACAAGCACAAGTACTATGACAACTACTACTACAACTACTACTATTACAAATCCTATTCCAACTCCTACTATCATAACTCTGACTACTACTACTACAACTACAATTACTACAGCTACTACTACTACTTCCACTATAACTACTACTAATACTATTGCTGGTACTACTACAATCACTACTACTGCTACTACTACTATTGCTGGTACTACTACAATCACTACTACTGCTACAACAACTATTACTACTACTACTACAACTACTACTCCTCCTCGTCCTCCTCCTCCTACTACTACTACGACTACTACTACTACAACAACTACTACTACGGCTACTACAACTACTACTCCTACTACTAATTCTAGGACTGCAATAACAACCACTACTACTACTACTATTGCTATAACTACTATTCCCCGTCCTACTCCCATTTTTTGTTACTGCTATTATTTCTACTAGTACTACTCCTACTAGTACTACTCCTACAGCTACTACTACTCCAACTCCTACATCTACTATAACAACAACTACTACTACTACACCAACTCCTACTACAACTTCGACTGCTACTACTACTATTGCTATTAGTATTATTATTACTACTACTACTACTACTAATACTAATACTAATAGTACTATAACTACTACTAAGACTAATATTACTACTACTACTGCAACTATTGCTACTACATCTACTACAACAACTACTACGACCACTACTACTACTACCACTACCACAACTACTATAACTACTACGCCTACTATGACTGTCACTACAACTACTACTACTGCTACGACTACTACTGCAACTACTACTACTATAACATCTACCACTACTATACTACTACTATAACTACTCCTATGACTACCACTACTGCTACTGCTACTACTACTAATACTGCTACTGTTACTTCTACTACTACTAGTACAACTGGTAATACTACTACTGTTATGAATACTACAACAACTAGTACAACTACAACTATTCCTACTAATACTGTATTACTGGTGCCACTAATACTACGACTACTACGACTACTGCTGCTATTACTATTCACACTCCAACTCTTGCTGCTATTACTGCTACACCTACTCCAACTACTACTTCTAGCACTATTGCTACTATTACTAATACTGCTATTACTACTACTACCACTACTCCAACTGCTACTACTCCTAGTACCACTCCTACACCAACACCTACTACTACTACTGCTACTGCTATTGCCGCTTGTACTGATACTACTACTACTATTACTACAACTATTACTACTACTACTACTACAATGACTACTAGTACTACCACTACTAATGCTACTTTTGCTACTGCTATTTCTACTAATGCTACTGCAACAATTGCTACTAGTACTACTGATCCTACTTCTCCCGCTACTACCGCTTCGACTACTCCTACAGCTACTAAAGCTACTACTACTACTGCATCAGCTGGTCCTGCTACTACAGCTACTATGGCTCCTACTGCGCCAACTACTACAACTGCTACTATTATTATTACCACTGCTACTACTGCTCCTACTGCTACTTCTACTACAACTAATGCTACTATTATTGCTACTACCTCTACTACTCCTGCTACAACTACTACAACTACTGCTGCTACTACTTCTATTACTACTAGTATTGCTACTACTACTAATATTACAACTGCTGCTGCTACTACTAATAGTACTAATACTACTCCCACTGCTACAACTACTGCTGCTACTGTTGCTGCTACCACAACTGACAAAATTGATGTTGCTACTACTACACTACTACGACCACCGTCACCACCACCACTACTACTCTTAATACTACTTCTAATTCTAGAACTACGAAAACAACAACAACAACTACTACTACTAAAACCACCACTACTACTACTTCTACTACTACTACTACAACTCCAACTGCGATTACTGCTCCTACTACTACTACCACAACCGATACTACTACTACTCCTCCTAAAACTATTCCAATTCCTACTACTATTACTACTACTACTGCTACTCCTACTACTACTACTACTACTACTACTGCTGCTGCTACTACTACTGCTACTACTACTGCCGCTACTGTTGTTGCTGCTACTACTACTACTGCTACTGCTACTACTACTACGAATACTACTACTACTGCTACTCCTACTATGAATACTACTACTACTGCTACTCCAACTATTGATGCTACTACTCCTATTACTACTCCAACTCCAGCTTCTACTGCTACTCCAACTCCAGCTCCTACTGCTACTACAACTCCTACACTTACGACTATCCCTACTCCAAGTACTACAACTACTACTACAACCCCAACTCCAACTCCTACCACTACTACTGCTACTACAATTATAGCTATTACCATTACTACTACTGTTGCTACTACTACTACTACTACTACTAATACTACTACTACTACTACTACTAGTACCACTACTACTGCTACTATTACTACCACTACTACGACTACTAATACTACCACTGCTACTACCACTGCTACTACAACTACTACTACTGCTACTACTACTGCTACCTCTACTACTAGTATAATTGTTAATACTATAACTCCTACTACTACATCTACTACTAGTATAATTGTCACTACTGCAACTCCTACTACTACTGGTACTGCTGCAACTAATACTAACACTACTACTTGTACTACTGTTACTACTACTATTAGTACTACAACAACAACTACTACTACAACTACTAATACTATTACTACACTAGCTCCTACTACTGCTACTGCTACTACTCCTATTACCACTACTCTTACAACTACTACTACTCCTACTATAACTCCTACTTCTACTACTACTCCTACAACTACTATTGCACCCTGTCGAACTACTACTACACTTAGAACTACTCCTACTCCGACTCCTACTGCTGCTGCTGCTACTACTAATACCACTACTAGTACGACAACAATAACAACAACTACTACAACAATAACTACTATTGCTACTACTACTACTTCTAGTTCTTGCACAATTGCTACAACTACTACTCCAACTACAATTACTACTAATACTAACACAACAACTTATACTACTACCACTACTACTAATACTAACACTCCTCCTACTACTACTTCAACTACTACTACTACTACACCTACTACTACTACTCCTAACACTAATCAAACTTCTATGACTAGCTACTAATCCTAACACTCCTACAACTTCTACGATTACAACTCCTCCTCCTCCTCCTTCTCCTACTACTACTACACTTCTACTACTACCACCACCACTACTACTACGACTGCTGCTACTACTATGACTACTACTGCTACTATTACTACCACTACTACGACTACTAATACTACCACTGCTACTACCACTGCTACTACAACTACTACTACTACTACTACTACTGCTACCTCTACTACTAGTATAATTGTTAATACTATAACTCCTACTACTACATCTACTACTAGTATAATTGTCACTACTGCAACTCCTACTACTACTGGTACTGCTGCAACTAATACTAACACTACTACTTGTACTACTGTTACTACTACTATTAGTACTACAACAACAACTACTACTACAACTACTACTACTATTACTACTATTCCTACACTTGCTCCTACTACTGCTACTGCTACTACTCCTATTACCACTACTCTTACAACTACTACTACTCCTACTATAACTCCTACTTCTACTACTACTCCTACAACTACTATTGCACCCTGTCGAACTACTACTACGCTTAGAACTACTCCTACTCCGACTCCTACTGCTGCTGCTGCTGCTACTAATACCACTACTAGTACGACAACAATAACAACAACTACTACAACAATAACTACTATTGCTACTACTACTACTTCTAGTTCTAGCACAATTGCTACAACTACTACTCCAACTACAATTACTGCTAATACTAACACAACAACTTATACTACTACTACTACTACTAATACTAACACTCCTCCTACTACTACTTCAACTACTACTACTACTACACCTACTACTACTACTCCTAACACTAATCAAACTTCTATGACTAGCTACTAATCCTAACACTCCTACAACTTCTACGATTACAACTCCTCCTCCTCCTCCTACTACTACTACTACTACACTTCTACTACTACCACCATCACTACTACTACGACTGCTGCTACTACTATGACTACTACTGCTACTGGTACTATTACTATAATTATGACACTCCTACTACTACTACTACTCTTACCACTTCTACTCGTACTAATACTACTACTCCAAATGCTGCTACTACTACAACTACTGCTACTACTGCTACTACTTCTACTAATACTACTACCACAACAACAGCAACTATTACTACTACTACTACCACTACTACTACTATTATTGCCACTACTACTACCGCTACTACCACACCTATTGCCACCACCACAACGACTACTACAACTACCACAACAACAACAACAAGAAGTACTACTACAACTACTAATACACACACTCCTACCACTTCAATAACTACAACAACTACTACTACCACTACAACAACAACTCCTACCACTACTACTACTAGCACTCCTACTACTACTACTACTACTACTACAACTCCTACCATTGCTACTACTAGCACTCCTACTACTACTGCTACTACTAATACAAATCCCACTGGTACTCCTACTCCAACTCGTAGTCCCACTATTACTACTACAACAACAACAACTACCACTACAACAACAACTACTACCACTAATATTACTATATTACTATATTACTACACCTATTACTACTCCTCCTACGAATACTCCTACTACTACTATTAATACTACTATTACTCCTACTACAACTTCTACACTACAACTACTACCACTACTACCAGTACTACTACTACTACTACTACTA
>RXID01014466.1:41695-58439 GCA_005019695.1 Trichopus zeylanicus subsp. travancoricus | reverse complement strand
TACTACAACCACATAACTATACCCCTACGACTAGTACTAATGCCCTGCTGCTACTAACTACTATCCTACTGACGTACTTGCAATTTTGTTTACAACTGCTACTAGCTACTATTACACTACTAGTTCTTCGTCTTCTAACCTCTACTACTACTAAATTCTACTGACTTACGGAGTCTACTACGACTACTTCCTATAATGTTACAACTCTTGCAAATACTAATAATACTTACTTACTCCTCTTCTAGTATTGGCTTCTCTGTTCCTAAACAACTATCTTCCTCCATCCTCCTCGACCCTCCTTCCCTCCTCCTCCTCCTCCTTCCTCCTCCGCGCCCTCCGCCGCCTACTACTACTACTACTACTACTACTACTAACTACTACTACTACTACTACTACTACTACTACTACTACTACTACTACTACTACTACTACTATTGCTATTACTATTACTACTGCTATTGTTGCTGCTACTATTACTACTACTACTAATACTACTACTACAAATACTACTACTCCTACTATTACTACTGCTACTTCTATTACTACTACTACTACTGCGACTACCACTACCCCTAGTACAACACCAACTACAACTACTGCTACTACAACTACTATAACTACTACACCATCTACTACTATTACTATAATTACAACTACTACTACTAGCACTACTACTACTACTTCTACTACTAATACTTCTACTACTATAACTACTGTTACTACTGCTACAACTATAACAAGTGCTACTACTGCCTTTGCTATGACTACTACTCCTACTTCTACTGCTACTACTACTACAACTATGACTGCTACTACTATTGCTACTACAACTACTACTACTTTTGCGATTACTTTTGGTACTAATTCTGCTACTACTACAACAACTACTACTATTACAACTACTATAGCTATTGCTACTATTACTACTACTATAGCTATTAACACTACTACTAGTACAACAACTACTCTACCACTACTACCACTACGACAAGCACTACTACTACTTCTTCTACTACTACTACCACCACCATGACTACTACTACAACAACTACAACTGCTACTGCTACTACTACCATGGCTACTATGATTATCACTACTACTACTTCTACAACTAATGTTACTTCTACTGCGGATACTGCTATTCGTACAACTTATATCGCTTCGACTATTGCTATTGCAACTAATGCAAGTAGTAGTAGTTGTTGTTGTTGTAGTAGTTGGTGTATTAGGTGTAGTAGTAGTAGTGGTGTTGGTAGTAGTAGTAGTAGTAGTAGGAGCAGCAGCAGCAGTAGTAGTAGTAGCAGTAATAATAGTAGTAGTAGTAGTAGTAGTAGTAGTTGTTGTTGTTGTTGTTGTTGTTATTGTTGTTGTTGTAATGGTAGTAGTTGCAGTAATAGTAGCAGATGTAGCAGTCATAGCAATCGTAGTAGTAATGGAAGTTGTAGTTGTAGTAGTTATAGTTGCAGTAGCAATAATAGCAACACTTGTAGTCATAGTAGTAGTAGTACTAGTACTAGTACTAGTAGTAGTGGTGATGGCTGTAGTAGTTAGAGTAGCTGTAGTGGTAGTAGCAGTGGTAGTAGTGGTAATAGTGGCAGTTGTAGTACAAGTAGGAGGAGTAGAAAGCGTAGTAGTAGTCGAATAAGTTGTAGTAGTAGTAGTTGTAGCAAAAGCTATAGTAGTATTGGTAGCAACAGTAGTCAGAGTAAGAGCTGTAGTAGTAGTAGTAGTAGTAGTTGGAGCAATAGTTCTAGTAGTAGTAGTAGGAGTACCAGTTGCAGTAGCAGTTAAAGAAGTAGCAGTGGTAGCAATAGTAGCAGGACTATCATTAGTAAAAATAATAGTAGTAGTAGTAGTAATAGAAGTTGCAATAGCTGAAGTAGTAACAGTAGCAGTTACAGTAGTTATAGTAGAAGTAGCAGTATGAGTAGTAGGAGAAGTAGTTGTCATAGCAATGACTGTAGTAGCAGTTGTAGTAGTAGCTATAGTACTAATTGTAATAGTGGTATTAATAATAGTACCAGAGGTGGTAGTTGTAGCAGCAGTAGTTGTAGCAGCAGTCATGGTAATAGCAGAAGAAGTAGTAGTGGCACCAACGAGAAAAGTAAAGGGAGTAGTAGTGGTAGAAATATTAGTCATAGTAGTAATAGAAGTAGTAGGAGTGGTAGTAGTAGTAATAGTCATAGTAGTAGTAGTTATTGTTGTTGTTGTTGTAGTAGTAGTAGTAATAGTAGTAGTAGTAGTAGCAGTAGTAGAAGTAGCCACAGTAGAATTTGTAGTAGTAGTTATAGTTGCAATAGTAGTTTTAGTAGTGTTAGTAGCAATAGTAGCAATAGTAGCAGTAGTAGCAATAGTAGTAGTAGTAGAGTAGTGATAGTAGTTGTAGTAGTTTTAGTAGTAGGGGTAGTTGAAGTAGCAATTGTAGCAGTCATAGTAGTAGCTATAGTCATAGTTCTGGTAGTAGCGGTGGTAGTAGTTTTTGTTGTAGTACTAGAAGATGTAGAAGTGGTAGTAGTAGTAGTAGTAGTTGTTGTTGTTATTGTAGTAGTAGTCATAGTAGTAGTAGTAGTAGTAATAGTAGTAGTAGTAGCAGCAGTAGTAGTAGTAGTTGTTGTGGTAGTAGTAGTAGCAGTAGCACTAGTTGCAATAGTAGTAGTAGTTGTTGTATTAATAGTAGTAGGAGTAGTAGTACAAGCTATAGCAGTAGTAGAAGCAATACTAGTAGTTCTAGTAGTAGTAGTCACAGTAGAAGCAGTAGTATAAGTAGTTGCAGGCCTAATATTGGTAGCAGTTCGTAGCAAAAGTAGCAATAGTAGTACTAGTAGTAGTAGTAGTAGTAGTAATAGTCGTAGTAGGCCTAGTAGTAGAAGAAGTACTTTTACTAGGAGTAGTAGTAGTACTAGTTGCAGTACTAGTAGTCATAGTTATAATTATGGGAGAAGTATTGGTAGTACCAGAAATAGAGGCAGAAGTAGTCATAGAAGCAATTGTTATAGTAGTTGTAGTAGTAGTAGAAGTAGTAGTAGTAGTAGTAGTAGTAGTAGTAGCTGTAGTAGTAGAAGTAGTTTTAGTAGCAGAAGTAGAAGTAGTAGCAGTAGTAAGAGTAGTAGCAGTAATAGTAGCAGTAGGAGTTGTAGGAGCCGTACTAGTCGTAGAAGTAGTAGTAGTAGCAGTAGTAGTAGTAGTAGCAAAAGTAGTAGTTGTAATTGTTATAGTCGCAGTAGTAGTAGTTGTAGTAGGAGCAGTAGCAGCAGCAGTAGCAATAGTAGTAGTAGGAGGAGTACTAGCAGCAGCAGTAGCAATAGTAGTAGGAGGAGGAGTACTAGCAGCACCAGTAGCAATAGTAGTAGTTGTTGTTGTAGTACTAATAGTAGGAGCAGTAGTAGCAGCAGAAGCTTTAGTAATAGATTACTAGTAGTACTAGCAGTAGCAGTTGTGTTAGGCGTAGCAGCAGTGATTGCTGTAGTTATATAATTAGGAGTAATAGTAGTAGGAGTACGAGCAGTAGTGGTAGGCATAGGGGAAGTACCACAAGCAGGAGTAGTAGCAGATGTTGTAGTAGTATTTGTAGTAGCAATAGTAGCAGAACTTTTAGTGGTTGTAGTGATAGAAGTAGTAGCAGAAAAAGTAGTAGTAGTTGTAGAAGTTATTGTAGTAGTGGAAGTAGTAGTTGTCGAAGAACTAGACGTAGTATTAGAAATAGTAGTAGTACAAGTAGTAGTCGTAGTAGTCATAGTAGTGTTAGCAATAGTAATAGTAGTAGTAGTAGCAGTATTAGTTGCAGTACAAGTGGTTGTAGTAGTAATAGCAACAGTAGTAGCCATAGTACTAGTAGTAGTGGTAATCATGGTAGTAGCATTAGTAGTAGTAGTAGCAGTAGTAGGAGTAGTAGGAATGTATGTAGCACTTGTAGTAGTAGTAGTAGTAACCGTACGAGGAATTAAAGTTGTAATACGAGTTGATATAGTAGCAACAGTAGTAGGAGTCTCAGTAGTAGCAGTAGTGGTTGTAGAAGTACTAGTTGTAGGATAGTAGTCATAGTAGCAAGAGCAATAGTAGTAGTAGTATTAGGAGTTGCAGTAGGAGTAGTAGTTGCAGTAGTAGTAGTAGTAGTAGTAGCAGCAGCAGTACTAGTGGTAGTAGTAGTAGTAGTAGAAGTAGTAATAGTAGTAGTAGTAGTAGTGGTAGTAGTAGTTGTAGTAGTAGTGGTAGTAGTAGTGGTTGTAGTAGTAGCAGTAGTAGTAGTAGTGGTAGTAGCAGTGGTAGTAGTAGCAGTCATAGTAGTAACAGTGGCAATAGTAGCAGTAGTAGTAGGGGAAGTAGTAGTAGCAGTAGTAGCAGCAGCAGCAGCTGTAGCAATTGCAGTAGTAGTAGTAGTTATTATTGTTGTGATAGTAGTAGTTGTCGGAGTTGTAGTAGTACTAGTAGTTTTAGTAGTTGTAGTAGTAGTAGTAGTAGTAGTAATATTAGTTGTAGTAGCAGCAGCAATAATAGCACTAGTAGCAAAAGTAGTAGCAGCAGTAGTAGCAGAAGTAGTAGTATTAGTTGAAGTAGTAGTAGTAGCTTTCGTAGTGCCAGTAGAAGTAGTAGTAGGGGAAGTAGCAGTAGTAGTAGTAGCCGTAGCAGTAGCAGGTATCGTAATAGCAGCAATAGTAGCAAGAGTAGTAGTAGCATTATTAGTAGTAGCAATGGTAGTAGAAGCAATAGTATTGGTAGGAGAAGTAGTAGTAGCTGTAGTAGCAATAGTAGTAGCAGTAGCAGTAGTAGTAGTGGTAGTAGTAGTAGCAGTAGAAGTAGTGGTAGTAGTAGTAGTAGTAGTAGTAGTAGTAGTAGTAGTAGTGGCAGTAGCAGTTGTAGTAGTAGTGGTAGTAGTAGTGGTTGTTGTAGTAGTAGTAGTAGCAGTAGTAGTTGTTGTAGTGGTAGTAGTAGTGGAAGTAGTAGTAGTCATAGTAGTAACAGTAGCAACAGTAGTAGTAGGAGAAGTCATAGTAGCAACAACAGCAATTGTAGCAGCAATTGTAGCAACAGCAGCAATAGTAGCAGTAGTTGTTGTTGTTGTTGTGATAGTAGTAGTTGTTGAAGTAGTAGTAGTACTAGTAGTAGTTTTAGTAGTTGTAGTAGTAGTAGTAGTAGTATTAGTAGTAGTAGTAGTAGCCATTGTAGTAGTATTAGCAATAATAGCAGCAGTAGTAGCAGAAGTAGTTGTATTAATAGTAGTAGTAGTAGTAGCTATCGTAGTAGCAATAGCAGTAGTAGTAGGAGCAGTAGCGGTAGTAGTAATAGGTGTAGCAATAGTAGCTATCATAGTAGCAGTAATAGTAGCAATAGTAGTAGTAGAAGTAAAAGTACAAGTAGTAGTAGCAGTATTAGTACAACAATGGTAGTAGAAGCAGTAGTAGTGCTAGGAGAAGTAGTAGTAGCTGCAGTAGCAGTAGCAGCAGTAGTAGGAGTAATTGTAGTAGGAGAAGTAGTGGTTGTAGTAGCGCTTGTAGTAGTAGTAGTACTTGTAGGAGAAGTAGTAGTAGTACTAGTTATAGTAGTTGTAATACTAGTAGTAGTAGTAGTAGTAGTAGTAGTAGTAGTAGTAGTAGTAACAATAGTAGTAGTGTTAGAAAAAGTAGTCATTGCAGTAGTAGTAGCAATAGTAGCAGAAGTAGTAGTAGTAGTATTAGTGGTGGTAGTAGTAGTTGTTGTAGTTGTAGCAGCCACAGAAGTTGTAGAAGTAGTAGGAATAGTAGTAGCAGTAGTGGTAACACCAACCGTAGTAGTCACAGTACTAGTAGCAGAAGTTGTAGTAGTCGCATTAGTAGTAGCAGTAGGAGTAGTGGTAGCACTTGTAGTAGTTGGAGTTGTAGTAGTAGTAGTAGTAATAGTGGGAGCAAGGGTAGTTGTAGTAGGAGCAGCAGTAGTAGCAAAAGTAGTAGGAGTATTAGTAGTAGCAGTAGTGGTAGGAGTATTTGTAGCAGTAGTTGTGGTTGTGGTAGTAGGAGTAGTAGTAGTAGTAGTAGTAGTAGTAGCAGTAGTAGTAATTAAAGCAGTAGTTGAAGTAGTATTAGTAGTAGTAGTAGTATTAGTAGCAGTAATAGTAGTAGTGGTTGCAGCAGCAGTAGTAGTAGTAGGACCAATAGCAATTGCAGCAAGAGCAGTAGTAGTAATAGTTGGTGTATTATTAGTAAAAATAATAGTATTAGTAGTAGTAGAAGGGGTAGTAGTAGTTGTATTAGTAGTAGAAGTAGCAATAGTAGTAGTAGTAGGAGCAATAGTCATAGTAATAGTAGTAGGAGTAGTAGTAGTAGCAGTAGGTGAAGCCGTACTGGTATTAGTATTTGTAGCAGTAGTAGTGGTAGCCATAGTAGCAGTTGGAGGAGTAGTAGTAGTGGTAGTAGCATCAGTAGTAGTTGCAGTTGTTGTTTTAATAGCAGTAGTTGTAGTAGTAGTAGTTGTAGAAAAAGTAGTAGTAGCTAAAATAGAAGTAGTAGTAGTAGCAACAGCAGGAGGAGCAGCAGTATTGGAAATAGTAGTAGCAGTAGCAGTAGTAGCAGTTGTAGTTGTAGTAGCGGTAATAGCTATAGTAGCAGTTGTAGCTGTAGCAGCAGCAGCAGCAGCAGCAGTAGTATTAGTAATAGTAGTAGTAGTAGGAGGAGTAGTAGTAGTAGTAGTTTTAGTTGTTGGAGTAGTAGTAGTAGTAGCTATCGTAGTAGTAGTTGTAGCAGTGCTAGTAGGAGAAGTAGCAGTAGTAGTTGTTGTAGTAGTAGTAGGCATAATAGTAGCAGCAATAGTAGTTGTACTAAGAGAAGTAGTAGTAGTAGAAGAAATAGTAGTAGCATTAGTAGTAGTAGCAATAGCTATAGTAGTAGTTGTTGCAGTAGTAGAAGTAGTAGCAGTAGTAGTAGTAGTAGTAGCAAAAGCAGTAATAGCAGGACTAGTACTAGTAGTATCAGTAGTAGCATCAGCAGCAGCAGCAGCAGCAGCAGCAAAAGTTGTAGTAGCAGTCGTAGTAGCAGTTGTATTAGTTGTTGTTGTTTTAGTAGTAGCAGTAGTTGCAGTGTCAATAGTAGTAGTAGTAGCAGTATTAGTAGCATTAGTAATAACAATAGTTTTTATAGTAGTAGTAGCAGCAGTAGTAGCAGTAGCTATTGTAGTAGCAGTAGTGGCCATTGAAACAGTTGCAGTAGTAGCGGTAGTAGTAGTAGTAGTAGTAGTAGTAGTAGTAGTAGTAGTAGTAGTAGTAGTACCAGTAGTAGCTGTAGTAGGAATAGTAGTATTAGGAGTAGTGGTAGTGGTAGTAGAACTTGTAGTAGTAGTAGTAGTAGTAGTAGTAGTAGTAGCAGAAGTTGTACTAGAAGTAGCAATAGTAGTACTACTAGAAGTAATATTGCTATTACTACTACTATTACTACTACTGCTACTACTATTACTACTACTACTATTGCACCAGCTTCTATTATTACTACTACTACTACTACTATTGTTGCCGATGCTACCGCCACTGCTGTCACTACTACTAGTAATACTATTATTATCACTACTATGGCTTCCACTACTACTCCTCCTACTACTTCACCTACTACTACTACTACTACTAATACTAATACTACTACTCCTACTAGTTCACCTACTACTACTACTACTGCTACTAATACTACTGCTACTTCTACTACACCTACTAATACTACTACTCCTACTACTTCACCTTCTACTACTACTACTACTACTAATACTACTGCTACTACTACTACACCTACTACTACTATTACTACTACTACCACTGGTGCAGCTACTGCTACTACTACTACTACTGCTGCTGCTGTTGCTCCTGCTGTTATTATTGCTACTACTACTACAACAATCACTACTTCACCCACTACAACTATTATTGCTACGACTACTACCACACCACTAATACTTCAACATCTACTACTACCACTACTAGTACTTCTGGTATCACTTTTATCGCTAATACTACCGCTTCCACTAGTGCTACTACTGCTACTACCATTGCACTACTAGTACAACTCCTACTACTACTGTTGCTGCTGCCACTGTTACTGCTACTATTGCTACAACTACTACTAGTGCTAGGTAGCTACTACTACTACAACTTCTAGTGCTACTGCTACTTATATTGCTGTTGATACTACTAATGATACCACTACTACTACTACTACTACTACTATTACTATTACTACTACTACTATCATTACTAGCACTACTACTGCTACTGCTACTATTACTGCTACCACTATTATTACTATTAGTACCACTACTACTATTACTACTACTGCTAGTACGACTACTCCTGCTCCCAAAATACTATGTCTACTACAACAACTACTACTACTACTTCTTCTATGACTTTTGCTACTACTTTTGCTGCCTCTATTGCTCATACTGCTACATCTACTACTGCTCCTACTGCTGCGGCTACTACTACTACAACTACTACTACTATTACTGCGGCTGCTGCTACTACTACTACTTCTTCTACTATAAATACTACTAAAACTAGTACTAATTCTACGATACGACTATTAATAATACTATTATTGCTAATACTAAAAGTACAACTACTATTACTAATAGTACAACTACTACAAATTTTGCCACTGCTATTGCTACTTGCATTGCTACTACTGCTACTTCTGTTTCTCCTACTGCTAATACTGCTACTACTACTGTTGTGACTATTGCTGCTATTGCTACTACTACTACTACTACTTTTGCTACTACTATTACTACCATTACTTCTAATATTACAACTACTACTAGTTTTGCTACAATGACTACTATGACTGTTGTTATTGCTACTAATACAACTACGAATACTGTTGCGGCTATGATAGCTCCTACCACTATAATTGCTACAAGTATTTCTAATGCTACTATTGCTATGGCTACTCCTAATACTATACCAAGTACTATAATTTCTCCTACTCCTATTCCTACTACTACTACTATTGCAGCTACTACTACTATTAATACTGCTACTCCTTTTGCTACTACTACTACTACTACTGATCCTATTGCTACTACTACTATTAGTGCTACTACTAGTAGTAGTAGTACAACTACTCCTACTACTACCACTACTACTATAATTACTATTTCTTCTACTATTATTACTACTACTTCTACTTTTACTTCTTCTGCTACCATGACCACTACTACTACAAGTGCTACTGCTACTACAACAATTGATGCCGCTACTACTACTACTATGTCTGCTACTACAAATACCACTACTACTACTGCTAATACTACTGCAACTACTATAGCTACTACTATTGCTACTGCTACTACTACTACTATTACTTCTACTACTCCTGTTACTGCTACTACTACTGCTTCTATTACTACTACAACTACTACTCCTACTACTACTCCTACTGCTACTCTTACTACTACTACTACTACTACTACTACTACTATTACTTCAGCTACAACTACTAATACTGCTTTTGCTACTACTACAAGCACTACTACAACTATGACTACTCAAACTTCTAGTACTACTACTACTACTTCTGCAACTACTTCTGCTAGTACTACTACTGCTCTGCACTATTTTTTCTACTGGTGCTAATACAACTGCTTCTACTAATACTTCTACAACTACTATTATTACTACTACTACTTCTGTTACCACTACTATTGCTACTCCCACTAACACTACTGTTGCTACCACTATCACTGCTAATGCTGGTAGTAGTACTACTACTATTAGTACTATTACAACTATAAGTCCTACTACTGCTACTTCTACTACCATTATAGTTACACTACTACTACTACCTTTGCTACAACTGCTATGACTGCTACTACTACTACAATTGCTACTATGGCTACTACTGCTACCACTGCTACCACTACTACGATTGCTTCTACTACTACTTCGGGCAATAGTTGTAGTAGTAGTAGTAGCAGTGGTAGCAAAAGCAATAGCAGTAGTTGTAGCAATACCAGCAGTAGTAGGAGTAGGAGTAGTAGCAGTAGTAGTAGTCGAAGGAGTGGTGGTAGTAGAAGTAGTAGTGGTAGTTGTAGTAGCAGTAGGTGCAATAGTAGCAGTAGTAGCGTTACTGGTAGCAGCAGCAGCAGTAGCTATAGTAGCAGCAAAAGTTGTAGTATTAGCTATTGTTGTAGCTGGAATAGTAGTAGCTATAGTAGTAGTAGTAGCAACAGTAGTTGCAAAAGTAGTAGCAGTAGTTGTAGTAGTAGCAGTAGCAATAGTCATAGCAGAAGGAGAAGTAGCTGCGGTAGTAGTAGTTATTATTGTTATTGTAGTAGTGATAGTATTAGCATCGGCAGTAGTAGCATTAGGAGTAGTTGTAGCAGTAGGAGTAGCAGTAATAATAGTAGTAGTCGGTGCGAGAGTAGTAGTAGTAATAGTAGTAGTAGCAGCAGCAGCAGCAGTAGTAGCAGTAGTAGTAGTAGTAGTAGTAGTAGTAGTAGTAGTAAGCGTAGCCGTAGTGGCAGAAGTTGTAGTAATAGTAGCAATAGTAGTAGCAGTAGTAGCAATTGTTATATTAGGAGTAGTAGTTGTAGTAGTAGTCATAGTTGTAGTTGTAGCAGTAGTAATAGTAGTAGTTATCGGATTGGCATTATGAGTCATGGTAGCAGTAGTAGTAGTGGATGTAGTAGTATAGTAGTAATAGTAGTAGAAGATTATTAGGAGTACGAGAATCTACGACAATATGACAAGTAGTAGGAATGGAAGCGGTAATAGCAGTACTAGTAGTAATAGCTGTAGTTATAATAGTAGCAGTAGTAGTAGTATAGTAGTAGTTGGAGAAGTAGTAGCAGCAACAGCAGCAGTAGTGGTAGTAGTAGCTATAGCAGTAGTAGAAGTAGGAGCAGTAGTAGTTGCAATAGTAATAATAGTAGTATTAGCAGTAATAATAGCAGAAGTAGCAGTAGTTGTACTAGTAGTAATAGAAGTAGAAGTAGTAGTAGCCATAGTGGAAATTGTAGTAGCAAAAGTAGTAGTTGTAGCAGTAGGAGTAGAAGCAGTAGTAGTAGTGGTAGTTGTCGTAGTAGAGAAGTCGTAGTTGTTGGAGAAGTAGTAGGAGTAGTAGCAGTTGTAGTAGTAGGTGTAGTAGTAGTTGGTGTAGCAGAAGTATTAGTAGCAATAGTAGTACAAGTAGTAGTAGAAGTAGTAGTAGTAGTTGTGGTCGAAGCAATAGTAATAATAGTAGTAGTAGTTGTAGCAATAGTGGAGGTAGCATTCAGAGTATTCATAGTAGTAGTAGCAGTAGCAGTAGCGATAGTAGTAGTAGTAGTAGTAGTAGTAGAAGTACTAGTAGTAGTAGCAGTAGTAGTTGCAGTACTACTACAACTGCTATTGCTACTACTACTACTATTACTACTACTACTACTACTATTGCTACTGCTACTATAGTACTACTACTACTACTTCTTCTACAACAGCTACTGCAGCTACTACATCTACTACTATTACTACTACTACTACATCTATTACTGCAGCAACTATTGCTACTTCTACTACTACTACTGCCACTACTACTCTTATTGCTACTACTACAACAACTACTTCTTTTGCTACTACTACTACTACTCCTAATACTACTACTACTACTACTGCAACTAGTATTAATACTACTACTGCTACTACTATTGCTACTGCTACTGCTGCAATAATTGCAACTGCAACTACTACTACTATTACTACTACTACTACTACTACTACTACTACTACTACTACTACTACTGCAACTACTGCTACTACTGCTGCTTCCAATTCTCCTCCAACTACTACTACTTCAACTACGTCTACTACTACTACTACTACTCGCACTACAACTACTACTACATCCTCTCCCCCTACTTCTACTACTGCTAGTACTTTTGCTAGTACTTTTGCTACAACGACTAATATTATTACGACTACTACTATTGCTGCTACAGTGACTGCTGCTACTGCTACTAATACTTCTAGTTTCGCTACAACTATGACTACTTCGATTACTACTTCTATTGTCCAACTACTACAACTACAACTCCAGCTACCAACACAACAAATACTACTACGATTACTACTACACCTACTACTACTGCTGTTGCTACCACTACTGCTACTACTGCTACTGCATCTAATGCTGCTGCTACTACCATCACTACTTCTACTACTATTACTACAACTATTACTTCTACTATCACTACAGCTACTACTTCTACCACTACTACTCCTACTACTATACCTGCTACAACTCCTCTTAGTATTACTACTACAACTACTAATCCAGCTCCTGAGGCTACTACCGCTGTAGCAACTACTTCTCCAACAACTACTCCTTTTCCTACTACCAATACTACTACTACTACTGCTACTACTATTACTATTGCTACTACTACTACTACTACTACTACTACTACTACTACTACTTCTGGTACTACTACTACTACTACTAAACTACTACTACTGCTACAACTACTTCTACTACTACTACTCCTGCTACGACAACCACTATTCCTACTACAACGTCTGCTACTACTACTATTATAATAACTACTACTACTACAACTAGTAGTAGTAGTACTACTACTACTACAACTAGTACTCCTACTGCTGTAGCAACTACTACTATTCCAAATACTTCTACTATAACTACCCTTATTCCTCCTACTAATTTTACCACTGCTACTATTACTGCTACTACTACTACTACTACAACAACAACAACTAATACTACTACAACTACTACTACTATTACTGTTACTACTATTACTGCTACTATTACTACTCCTGCTACTACTACTACTATGGCTACTACTATTACTACTACCAAAACTACTACTACTTCTACTACTACTACTATGACAACTACCACTACTACAACCAGAACTACTACTATTGCTACAACTACTTCAACTACTACTACTGCTACTACAATTAGCACTACTACTCCTCCAGCTACTCCTACTACTAGTACAACTACTATTTCCACTACCACTGTTGCTACTACTGCTTGGACCCCTACTGCTACTGCAACTGCTCCTATTAATACTACTACTACTACTACTGTTGCTACTACTTCTCCTATTGCTACTACTAATAATGCAACTACCACTACGACTACTACTACTACAACTACTGCTACCACCACTACTGCGACTCCTCCCAAAATAATTGCAACCACCAATACAACTATTACTATTGCTTCTACTAATACTTCAACTATTACTATTATTACTACAACAACTACTACTATTACTAAAGCTACTACTATTACTACTACGACTACTACTATTGCAACGACTACTACTACTACAACAACTACTACTACTACTACTGTTGTACCTACTACTTGTACTACTACAACACCTATTATTACAAATACCACTACTATTGCCACAACTACTTCTACTACTACTACTACAACTACTACTATTACTACTACTACTACAACAACAACAATAACAACAACAATAACAACTACTCCAACTACTACTATTACTGTTGGTACTACTACTATTACTGCTACTAGGCTAATGCTACAACCACTACTACTACTACTACTACTGCTACTCCTACTACTACTACTCCTACTACTACTACCACTTTTTCTATTACTGCTACTACTACGATTGCTATTACTACTTCTATTGCTACTCCTACTACTACTACTACTGCTGCTGCTGCTACTTCTACTACTACTACTGTGACCACTAGTACTACTATTACAGGTACTACTACTAATGCCACTAGTACTACGACCACTACGACTTCTATAATAACTACTACTACTTCTACTACTTCTACTACTTCCATAACAACTACTGCTACTTTTGCTGCTACAACAACTACTACTATCAAAACTAATATTGCTACTGCTACCACTAGGACTTCATCTCCAACTATTACTACAACTACAACTACGACTATAACTTCTCCTAAAACTACAGCTACTACTAGTACAACTACAACTACTCCTGCTGCTGCTACATCTACAACAAGTACTACTACAGCTACCACTACTGCTTCTATTTCTACTACAACTATTCCTACTGCTACTGCTACTACGACGGCTGCTACAACTACTATTTCTTCTATTATTACCTCCACTACTACTACCACTATAACTTCTGCTAGTGCTGCTACGGCTACTACTATGACTACTACTAATGTTGTGACTACTACTACTACTACTACTACTACTACTACTACTGCTACTACTACTATCACCACTACTACTGCTACTAGTACTACTAAAACTACTATTAACAGTACTACAACTACTGCCTACTGCTGTGGCTGTAACGGCTACCACTATTACTATTGCCACCACTACTACTACTATTGCTGCTACTGCTACTGCTACTACTACTACTATTGCTAAAGCTGCTAGAACTGTGACTACTACTACTGCTGCTGCTGTTGTTGTTGCTGCTACTACTACTACTACTACAACTACTACTGCTACTACTCCTCCTCCTCCTTCTACTGCTACTCTGACTACTACTACTGCTACTACTACAACTGCCATAACCAATGCTATTGCTACTACAACAGCTACCGCTATAATAGTTAGAAGTATTATAGTTGCTCAACTACTGCTACTAGTACAATGACTACTACAACTACTACTAATACTACTACCGCTGTTGCTGCTACTGCTACTACTACTACTTCTTCTTATACTACAATTGCTATAGCTACTGCTACTCCAACTAATACTACTGCCGCTACTACTACGACTGATACCACTAGTATTACTACAACCACTATTACTACTACTACAAGTACTACTACTACTACTAATACTACTACTACTACTAATTCTTCTAGCTCTTTTACTACTTCTACTACTGTTGCTGCTGCTGATACTATTGCTACGACTGCTACTACTACTGCTACAGCTGCTATGGTTACTATTGCTACTACTACTACCACTTCTTCGACTACCACTACAACCACTACCGCTACTACTATTACTTCTACTCCTACTACTACTACTGCTATTGTTGCCACAACAACAACAACAACAACAACAACAACAGCTACTGCTACTACTATCACTACTGCTACCAGCAGTTTCACTGCCACTAAAATTTCTACTACTACTACAACTACTTCTACTACTACTGCTACTACTGCTACTATTGCTACAACAACAACTCTTACTAGAAATACTACAACCACTACTCCTTCGGCTACTACTCTTGCTACAGCTACTTCTAGTGTAATTGCTACTAGTGCTACTACTACTACTACTATTACTACTACTATTGCTACTGCAATTGCTACAAGTACTTCTGCTACTATTACTACTACTACTGTTACTGCTACTACTACTACTACTACTACTACTACTACTCCTACTACTACTATTACAGCTTCTACTACTACTACTGCGGCTACAACAGCCACAGCTACTACCATTACTGCTACTACTACTACTGCTACTCCTATTCCTACTACCCTCCTTCTACTACTCCTACTACAACTACAACGTTTACTATTACTGCTACTACTGCTGCTACTTTTATTGCTACTCCTACTACTCCTCCTACTACTACTACCACTGCTACTGCTGCTACTACTACCGTGATGATTACTACTACTACAACTGGTACAACAACTAATGCCACTAGTACTATGACCACTATGACTACTATACCAACTACTGCTACTTCTACTACTACTATAATAACTACTGCTACTTTTACTACAACGACTACTACTATCAAAACTAACTCTGCTGCTGCTACCACTATGACTTCTTCTACTACTATTACTACAGCTACAACTACGGCTACAACTTCTCCCACTACTACTGCTACTACTATTACGACTACAACTACTGCTATTGCTATATCGACTACAAGTACTACTACTATTGCAACTATTGCTACCGCTGGTAGAACTACTACAACTACTTCTACTACAACTACTATTGCTGCTGCTACAGCTACTATTGCTTCAATTATTATCACTACTACTACTGCCACTATGACTTCTGCTATTACTACTGCTAGTACTGCTACGTCGACTACTACTATTACTACTGATGCTACTACTACTACTACTACTACTATCACTACTACTACAACTACTAGTACTACAACAACTACTACTAATACTGCTGCTGCTGCTACTACTGCTGTTACTGCTACTACTACTACTATTACCACTACTACTACTACTACTATTATCGCTACAGTAGATACAATTACTACGCAACTCCACCCACTACTACTATACTACTTACTACGTATACTACTACTACTCGTACTACTGCTACTACAACTACTAATATTCTCCTAACTACAACCAGCTATACCTTATGTTACTATTCACACTACAACTACACACTGCCGCCACAAACTATACAATACTATGGTTGTCTTACTATTGCTACTATACTGCTGCTACACAACGATTACTACACACTATCACTATACTACTACCTATTGCGCTACTATTGAACCAATACAAATTCTATAATATATTTCGCAGTACTACTATTCTCTATATTGCTGCTACTCCAACTTAATATACCTATCCGCTAATACTTTACGACTGCTACTGCTAGTATTATTATAAGACTACTACTATGATACTTTACTTACTATATATTATTAGTACTAATTAATCTAGTCGATCATAACTCTACCATGCTGTTGCTACTGATACTACCACTAGATACTATATGGTGTTTACATGGTACCCCTGCAACTACGCTACCACTACTTCGACGCCACTACAACGCTACCGCTACTACTATTA
>RXID01014466.1:0-41675 GCA_005019695.1 Trichopus zeylanicus subsp. travancoricus | reverse complement strand
ACTATTACTACTACTACAAACTCTACTACTGTTCCAACTCCCACTACTACTATTCCAAGCCCTACTCTAACTCCTACTACTACTACAACCACTAATACAGCTACTACCACTACTAAAACAACTATAAGTCCCACTGCTAATCCTACTCCAACTCCTACTGCTACTACAACTACTAGTACTGCTGCTACCACTGCAACAACTACAATTGCTACTACTACTCCTCTTACAACTCCTACTACTACAAGTACTGCAACTACTACTAATATTACGACTACTGCTACTACAACTACTGCAACAACAACAACAACTACTACTACTATTACTATTACTACTACTACCACAACAAGAAAAACTACCACTACAACTACTACTATTCCCACTACTACGACTACTACAACTGCTACTACTGCGTAAACTACTATTCCAACTCCTGCTCCCACTATAGCTACAACTTCTACTCCAACTACTACTACTACTACGATTACTACAATTCCTACTCCTACTCCAACTCCTAATGCTGGTACAACTACTACCGCTATTGCTACCACATCACCAACAACTACAACTCCCACTACTACTCCTACAGCAACACGACTATTACTATTACTACAACTACTACTGCTATTGCTACTGCTACTACTACTAATACTACTTCTACTACTACTACTACTACTACTACCACTACTACTACTACTATTACTACTACTACTACTAATACAAATACTACTACTGCTACTGCAACTGCTGCTACTACAATCGCTACTACTACAACTACAAGTACTCCTCCTTCTCCTCCTCCTCCTCCTCCTCCTCTTATTACTACTACTACTACTACTATTACTACTACTACTACTACTTCAACTACTACTACTACTGCTATTGCTACTCATACTACTACTATGACTTCTACTACTACTACAACTACTACATCTACTACTACTATCACTACTACTACAACTACTGCTACTACTACTACTAGCACTACTACAACTACTATAACTTCTGCTACTACTCCTCCTCCTCCTCCCCCTCCTCTTACTACTACTACTACTACTACTACTACTACTATTTCAACTACTACAACTACTACTATAACTCCAACTATTACTCCAACTCCAACTCCAACTCCAACTCCTACTACTACTACTACAACAACAACAACAACTACTACTTCTACGACTGCCCCAACTTCAACTCCTACTACTACTCCTACTAATACTACTGCTACTACTATTGCAACAACAACTACTACTACTAGTGCTACTACTAATGCTGCTACAGCTAGTACATCTGCAATTGTTACTTCTACTCTACTAATACTACCACTACCACAACTACTACTACTATTACTAGTACTTCCACTACAACCACTACTACTACAACTACCACAACTCCTACTTTGACCACTGCTGCTACTACTACTCCTCCTCCTCCTCCTCACACTTCTACTCTACAATTACTACTACTACAACTAGTACTACAACAACAACAACAACATCAACTTCCACCACTCTTATTACACTACTACTCCTACTACTACTAATACTACTACTACTACTACTAACACTCCTACTACTCCTACTACTTCGGCTACTACTACTAATACTACTACACCAACTACAACAACAACAATAACAATGACAACAACAACAACTACTACTAGTCCTCCTAACACACCTACAACTTCAACTACCTACTCCCACTACTACTACAACAACTACACTCTTATAATCACTACTACTACTACTACCACCATCACCACCACCACCACTACTACTACTATGACAACTACTATTACTACTACTCCCACTACAACTACTACAACTCTTATTGCCACTAATACTACTGCTAATCGTACTAATAAAACTACTCCAAACATTCCTCCTCCTCCTCCTCCTACTACTACTATTGCTACTGCTGCTGCAACTACTACTACTACTACTACTACTACTACTACTACTACTACTACTACCACCACTACTATGACTGCTACTACTACTACTACTACTACTAATACTACTACCACTACTATGACTACTACTACTACTACTACAACAACAACAACTACCACTACTACTTCTACTACTACTGCTACAACAACTACAATGACTATGAATACTGCTACTACTGCTACTCCTAGTTTTGCTTCTACGATTGCTATTACTACTACTCCAACTACAGCTACTACAACTCCTACTACTACTATTACACCTACTCCTACTACTACCCCTACTCCAAATCTTACCACTACTATTGCTACTGCAACTACAGCATACTACTACTACGACTACTATTACTACTACTACTATTGCTGCTGCTACTACTACTACTACTACTACTACTACTATGACCACTGCTACTACTACGGCTACTACTACTAATATTTCCACCACTACTACTACTTCTACTACTAGTACAATTGCTACTAGTACAACTCTTACTACTATTGGTACTGTTGCAACTAATACTAACACTACTACAACTTCTACTACTACTACTTCTACAACAACGATAACAACTAGGACTACTACAACTACTATTCCTACTCGTACTCCTACTGCTACTACTCCTACTGCTACTGCTGCTACTACTACTGCTACTGCTACTCTTACTATAACTCCTACTTCTACTACTACACCTACTCCAACTATTACTAAGCCAAGTACTACTCGTACTCCAACTCCCACTACTAGTATTGCTGCTACTAATACCACTACTACTACTACTACAACAATAACAATAACTACGAGTACTACAACTACTACTAATACGACTACTATTGCTACTAGTACAATTGCTGCTACTATTCCTCCAACTTCTATTACTAATAATGCTAACACAACTAATACTACTACTACTACTACTAATACTAACACTTCTCCATCTACTACTAGTACTGCTACAACTACTCCTCCTCCTACTACTATTACTACTACTCCTAACACTCCTACAACTTCTACAATTACAACTCCCACTACCACTATGACTACTACCACTACTACACTCCTACTACTACAAACAATACTACTAGTATTGCTGCTAGTACTACGACTACTACTACTTTTGCCACAACTACCACAATTATGACTCCTCCGCCTAGCACTACTCCTTCTATTGCTACTACTACTACTACTACTACTACTACTAGCACCACTACTACTACTTCTGCTGCTACAACAACAACAACTACTATTGCTACTACTACTAGTGCAACTGCTATTCCAACTACTACTATTGCTACTGCTACTACTACAACTACTGCTGTTGCTGGTACTATTGTGGCTACTACTGCACTACAACAACAACAACTACTACTACTACTACATCTACTACTACTGCAACTATTGTTGTCGTTGCTCCTACTACTTCTCCAACCACAACAACTACTGCTACTGCCACTAATGCTAATATTGCTACTAATATTACTATTTCTACTACTACTACAACAACTACTACTACAATTTGTAATACTACTACTACTGCTGCTGCTGCTGCTCCTACTACAACAACAACTACAGCTACTACAACTACAACAACTATTGTTGTTGCAACTATTACTACTGCTACTACTACAACAACAACAATTCCTACTACTATTCCTTTTACTACTTCTACTATTGCTACTATTTATACTACTACCACTGCTACTACTACTACTACTGTTGCAACTATTGCTGCCACTGCTACTACTTATACCGCTACCACTACCACCACGACTACTACTACTACTACTACTATTGCAACAACTACTACTACTATAGCTACTGCTACTCCTACGCCAACTCTTACCGCTTCTACTCCTCCTAAAACTACTACTACACCTACTCCTACTATTGCTACTGCTACTACAACAACAACAACAACAACAACTACTACTACTACTCCTCCTACTACCACTACTACTACTACTACCACTATTGCTGCTACTACTGTTGTTGCTGCTACTGCTACTACTACTACTACTATTCCTAGTACTACACCAGCTGCTACTACTACTACTACTTCTAGTACTACTACTAAGACTACTACTACAATAATACTAGTACAACTACTACTACTGCTCCTCCTTCTGCTACTTCCGCTACTACTAAAATTATTACTATTGTTGCTGCTGCTGCTACCCCCACAACAACTAATACTACTATTGCTACTATTTTTGCTTCTACCACTATGACTACTACTACTTCTACTACTACCCCAACTACAACTACTGCTGCTGATGCTACTGCTGCTGCTACTACTGCTCCTAAAGCTGTTGCTAATAACACCACTACTACTATTGATCCAGCTTCTATTGCCACTACTAGTACTGCTATTCCTATATCTACAACTGCTACTAGGACTTCTACTCCTGCTACTACTACTACTACTACTAATGCTACTCTACTACTAGTATGGCTCCTACTACACCTACTTCCACTACTGCTACTATTAGTACCAAAACTTGTACTACCGCTTCAGCTGCTATGGCTACCACTACTACTTTGACTACTACTACTACTTTCACTACTGCTACTATTGCTACTACCACAACTACTACCGCTATTACTACTACTACTTCTATTGCTACAACAACAACAACTACTATTGCTGCTACTACTAGTGCAACTACTACTACTACTTCTACTACTACTACAACAACTACTGCTGCTACTACTGCTGTGACTACTACTATACTACTACTACAACAACAACAACTACCACTACTACCACTGCATCTAATACTACTACTATTATAGTTGTTGCCGCTCCTACTACTTCTCCTACTACAACAACTACTGCTACTGCCACTAATGCAAATATTGCTACTACTACTACTACGGACTACTACTTGTAATAGTACTACAACTGCTACTACTGCTGCTGTTGTTGCTACTGCCGCTACTACTATTACTACAACTGCAGCTAATGCAACTACAACGACTACTGCTATTGCAACTACTACTAGTGCTACTACTACAACAACAACAATTCCTACTATTATTCCTTTCACTACTTCTACTAATGCTACTATTTATACTACTACCACTACTACTACTACTGTTGCAACTATTGCTGCTACTACAACTACTAATACTGCTACCACTACACTACTACTACTACTACTTCTACTACAACTACTATTACTACTACTACTACTACAGCTACTACTACTTCGACGCCAACTCTTACTGCTTCTACCCCTCCTAAAACTACTACTACAACAACTACCACTATTACTGCTGCTGCTACTACTACTGCTACTACTACTACTTTTATTACTATTACTACTACTACTTCTAAAACTGCTAGTACTACTAGTATTACTACTACTACTACTACTAGTATAATTCTTACTACTACTACTCCTATAAATACTTATACTACTACCGCAAATACTACTACTCCTACACCTACACCTACTACTACTACTACTCCCCCTACCACTACTACTACTCCCCCGATGACTACTACTACTAATACTAACACTACTATTACTTCTACTACTATTGCTACACCTACAACAACAACAACAACAACAACAACTACAACTAGTACTATTGCTACTGCCATTACTGTTGCTACTGCTATTGGTACTACGACTACTAGTACAACGACTACTACTACTACTCATCCTACTACTACTCCTGCTTGAACTCCTACCTCTAACACTACTCCTACTACTACCACTACCCCTACTCCAACTACTAAGACACCTACTACTACCCCTACTACAATTCCTACCACTACTACTACTACTGCTACTACTACTACTACTATTGCTACTACTACTACTACTACTACTACTACTGCCACTACTACTACTAGTATAAATGCTTCGACTACAACTCTCACTACTACTGGTACTACTACTACTAATACTGACAATACTACTAGTTCTACTACTAGTGCTACTCCTATTACAACAACAACTACTACTCCTACTACTACTGCTACTACTACTACTACTACAACTCCTACTGCTACAACTAGTCCTATTTATTCTACTACACCTATTCCTTCTACAACTAAGCCTACTACTACTACTCCAACTCCGACCTACTACTACAACTACTACTGTAATAACACCACCAACAACAACAACTATTACTACTACAACTACTACATGTACTATTAGTACAATTGCTACTACTACTACTCCTACTCCAACTACTAACACTAACACTACTACTACTAATACTACTACCACAGCTGCTACTACTACTACTACTGCACACCAATTACTACTACTACTACTACTACTGCACACCAACTACTACTACTACTAGTACTGTTGCTGCTGCTACTACCGCTACTACAATTATAGCTACTACTACTACTACTACTACTACTGCACACCAACTACTACTACTACTACTGCTGCTGCTGCTACTACCGCTACTACAATTATAGCTACTACTACTACTATGACGACTACTCCCACTACAACAACAACAACAGCTACTGCTACAATCCAACTACTACTACTACTATTGTTGCTGCTGCAACTACTGTTGATAATATTAATACTACTACTAAAACTACTACTAGTACTACTGCTGCTGCTGCTACTACTACTACTACTACTATCACTACTGCTTCTACTACTAATACTACTACTGCCACTAGTACTACTACTATTGCTGCTACTACTACCACCACACAATTGTTATAACTACAACTACTTGTACGAATACAACTCCTAAAACTACTATTATTACTAATACTACTGCTCCTACTACTACTATTCTAACTACAGATGTTGCTACTGTAGCTCCTACTACTACTACTACTACAACAACTACTAGTATTCCTACTCAAACTCCTACCACTGCTAGTACTACTACTACTCCTATTACTCCATCAACTACTACTAGTACCCCTCATACTCCAATGCCTACTACTACCACTACTCCTCCAACTACTATTGCCCATACTCCAAGGACTACATGTGTACTACTGCTCCCACTCTAACTTCTACTATGCCTACTACAGCTCCTACTCCAACTCATACTACTACCACTACTACTACTTCCACAACTACAAGTACAACAGCTACAACAACAACAACAACTACTACTACTACGACTACTACCACTACAACTACTACAACTATCGCTGCTACTACTACTACACCTACTACTACAACTACTACTGCTACAACTACTACTACTGGTACAAATACTACAAATACTAGGACTACTACTACTACTCCTACAACTACTACCACTAATACTACTACTTCTACTACTACTACTCCTACTATTACTAGTACTATTACAACTACAACTATTACTACTGCAACAACTACTGCACTACTACTACAACTAGTACTACTGCTACTACTACTACCACTACTCCTACTACTGTTGTAGCTGCTGCTACTACTGCTGCTCCTACTACTTCTCCTACTACTACAAATACTGCTACACTTACTACTACTACCAATGCTTCTACTATTACAACTACTACTAGTACTATTACTGCTACTGCAACTTGTAATACTACTCCTACTACTACTACTGACTCTGCCTCTACTATTACTACTAATGCTACTTTTACTACTATTACTACTATTGTCGCTACTACTACTGTTGCTGCTACAACAATAATGACAACAACAACTACTAATACAACAACAACTACTACTACTACTACAATAACTACTACTACTACTGCTACTACTATTATTGTTGTTGCTACATCTATTACCACTACTACTACCACAACTACTACTTCTACTAACACTCCTACGCCTACTCCAACTCCTATAGCTACTTCTGCTCCTACTACTACTATAGCTTCTACTATTACTACTAATACTACTATTACTATTAGTACAACTTCTACTACTACTTCCACTACTACCACTACTACTACTACTATTACCACTCCTATTACTAGCACAACTTCTACTACTATTACTACTACTACTTCTATGACCAATACTAGTACTACCGCTATTATTGCTGCTACTACTACAACTACTACAACTATTGTTCTCTATGCTACTGCAACAACTACAACAACCACTAGCACTATTGCCACAACTATTATACCAACAACAACAACTACTACTACTATTACTACTACTACCACTACTACTATTACTAATACAACTATAAATACTATCGCGACTACTGTTGATACTACTACTACTACTACTTCTGCTACTACTACTGCCACTGCTACAGCTTCTGGTTCCTCTATTTCTACTACTACAATAACTACTACTACTAGTACTCCTTCTATTATAACTACTGTGACAATTTTAACTCCCACTACTATTTACTATTGCCACAATTACAGCTACTACTAGTACTACTACTACTACTACTACTACTACTACTACTACTACTACTAGTACTACTACTACTACTACTACTACTACTACTACTACTACTACTACTACTACTACTACTACTACTATAGCAACTTCTACTACTGCGGCTACTGCTGCGACTACTACTGCTACTACTACTACTACTTCAACTGCTAATACAACTACTGTCGCTACTACTTCTACTGCGACTACTACTTCTACTACTACTACTACTACTACTACTACTACTACAACAACAACAACTACTACTACTACAACAACTGCGGCTCCTACTTCTACTATTGTTGCTGCAACTGCTGTTGCTATTACTGTGACTATTATTGTAGTTGCAATTGCTAATACAACTACTCCTACTACAACTGCTGCATCTACTACTAGTACTAATACTACTACTATTGTGGCTACTGCTGCTACTACTATTGCTATTGTTGTTGTTGTTACAGCTACTACTACTCCTTCTGCTACTACTACTACTTCTACTACTGCTACCATTACTAATGCTACCGCTTCTACTACTTCACTAATGGTAAAACAGGTACTACTTTTGCTGCTACTACTACAACTACTCTTGCTGCTTCTACTACTACTACTCCTACTGCTACTACAACGACTCCTACTACTACTACTACTACGACTTCCGCTACTACTACTACTTCAACTACTACTACTACTGCTATTACTACTTCTACTACTGCAATTGTTACTGCTATAAGCACTTATACTGCTACTACTACTACTCCTACTAATACTACTATTACTACTGCTGCTGCTAGAACTTCTACTACTACTGTTGTTGTTGCTACTACTACTACTACTACAGTTGCTACTACTACTACTATAGTTGCTACTACTACTACTATAGTTGCTACTACTACTACTACTATAGTTGCTACTACTACTGCTACTACTACCACCACCACCACCACTGCTACTATTTCTAAAAGTACTTCAACTACTATTACTACTACTACCACTACAACTACTACTGTAACTACTCCTACTGCAATTACTACTGTTATTGCCGCAACTATTGTTATTACCACTACTACTACTAGAACTACTGCTACTACTACTACTATTGTTACTACAACTAGTTCAACTATTATTGCTACTACAGCTGCTATTTCTATTTTTACTCCAGTGACACCTACTACTACTTATACTACTGCAACCACTTCTCCTATTACTACCCCTACTCCTACAGTAACTCCTATTGCAACTACTAGTACTACTGCTACTACTACTTGTACTGCAACTCCTACTACTACTAGTACTACTCCGACTTCTATTAGCACTACTACTACAACTACCAGTACTCCCACTACAACAACTTCTAGTACTTCAACTACTACTACTATTACTACCATTACTAATACTACTACTACTACTAGTACTACTACTTCATCTACTACAACAATAACTACTTCTGTTGTTACTGCTATTAATTCTACTTCTAACGACTTCCCACTACTACTACTACTACTACTACAACAACAATAACAACAACAACAACAACAACAACTACTACTACTATAACTACTAGTACTAGAAATATTACGACTACTATTTCTACAAGTACTTCTGCTACTATTACTACTACTACTACTACTACTACAACTACTCCTACTGCAATTACTACAGTTATTGCTGCTACTATTGCTACAACCACTATTGCTACTACCACTACTGCTACTACAACTACTGCTATCATTACTACTACTCCTCCTATTACTGCAACTAGTTCTACTATTATTGATACTACAGCTGCAACTTCTATTTTTACTCCAATGACGCCCACTATTATTACTCCTACTACTACTACTACGACTACCACTTCTCATATAACTACCCAACTCTTATACGAACTCCTATTACAACTACTCCTACTAGTACTACTACTACTGCTACTACTACTTTTACCGCAACGCCTACTACTACTAGTTCTACTCCTACTTCTATTAGTACTACTACTATTACTACTACTACTACTACTACTACTACTACTACTACTACTACTACTACTAGTACTCCTACTACAACAACTTCAAGTACTTCAGCTACTACTACCATTACTACCACTACTAATACTACTACTACTACTTCTAGTACTACTACTTCATCTACTACAACAATAACTACTTCTACTGTTACTGCTATTAATTCTTCTTCTACTACTTGTACCACCATCACCACCACCACCACTACTACTACTACTACGACTACTACTACTACAACTACTGCTACTGCAGCTGCGACTACTACTACTACTACTACTACTACTACTACAACAACTACTATTTACTCCTTGTACTACTACTACTACTACCTCTGCAGCTACCACTACTACTACAAATCTCCACCTCCTCCTACTCCTACTCCTACTACAACTTCTGCTACTACAACTACTACTTCTACTTCTGCTACTTCTACAACAAGAACAACAACAACTACTACTACTATTTTGACTACTACTACTACTGCTACTACTACGACTTCTACTACTGCTACTACAGCTACTACTACTACCTCGACGACTACTACAGCTACTCCTACTACACTACTACTACAACTTCTATGACTGGCACTTCTACTACTCCAACAACTACTACTATTACTACCATTGATACTACTACTACTACTACTACAACTACTCCAACAGTGACTACTACTACTACTTCTACTAGTACTACTACTACTTCTTTTTCTTCTACTACTACTACTTTTACTACTTCTGTGACTACTTTTGCTACAACTACAAGTACTCCCACTGCTACTACTACTACTCCTCCTGCTACTACTATTACTACTACTACTAATACTACTACTACTACAAGTTCTACTACGATTCGTCTTTCTACTACTTCCAGAACTACCACTGCTACTACTGCTACTGCTACTACTATGACCACTATTACTTCTGCTACTACTACTACTACTACCACTACTACTACTACTACGACAACAATAATAACTATTCACTCCTTGTACTACTACTACTACTTCTACTACTACCACTTCTACTAGTAGTACGCCACTTCCTCCTCCTCCTACTTCTACTACTACGTCTGCTACTACAACTACGGGTTCTACTTCTGCTACTTCTACTACAACTGCTGCTACTGCTACTACTACTACTACGGCTACTACTACTATTATGACTACTACTACTACTGCTACTACTACAACTTCTACTACTGCTACTACTACTACCTCGACGACTGCTACTGCTGCAACTCCTACTACACTACTACTACCACTTCTACGACTGGCACTGCTACTGCTCCAACAACAACTATTATTACAACAACTACTCCTACTTCTACTACTACTACTGCTACTACTACAGCTACTTCTACTTCCGCTACTACTACTTCTTCCTCTTCTACTACTACTACTAGTAATACTTCTACTACTACTTTTGCTACTACTATATGTACTCCCACTGCTACTGCTATGCCTCTGCCTCCTCCTCCTCCTCCTCCTACTACTAATACTACTGCTGCAACTACTTCTACTACGACTCCTCCTCCAAGTACTTCCACAACTACCACTACTACTACTGCTACTACCACTACTACTACGACTTCTATTACTACTGCAACTACTGCTACTGCTACTGCTACTATTGCTATGACTACTCCTACTGCTTCTACTATTAGTAGTAGTAGTACAGTGGCTACTGCAATATTGCTCCTACTACACCTATTGCTACTAATACTATGACTCCAAGTACTAGTACTAGTAATAATACTACTACTATTGCTACAAGTACTTCTACTACAATTGCAACTACGACTACTACTACTAAAGCTACTACTCCTACTACAACTATTACTACTGTTATTACTACTGCTGCTGCTACTACTACTACTTCTACTATCACTACTACTACTTCAACTATAGCAACTACTAACACTACTACTACTAGTTCTACTGATATTGCAACTATAGCTACTCCTTCTATTTCTACTCCTACTACTTCTAGCACAACTACTACTACTCCTACTGCTGCTACTGCTACTACTACGACTACCCCTAGTATAACCCCTACTGCTACACCAACTCTTACTACAACAACTACTGCAAGTACTACTACTACTACTGCTGTTGTACTACTACTGCTACAACAACTACTACAACTACTTCTGGTACTACTACTACTACTAGAACTACTACCCATAATGCTACTGCGACTACTACTAGTAATGCTACTACTTCAACTACTACAACTACTACCCCTATTAATAGAAATAATGCTACTACTACGACTACTATGACTGCTGTTATTACTACTACGATTGCTACTATAGCTTCAACTACTATTAGTACTACTACTACTACTCCTTCTGCTACTATTACTATTGCTGCTACTATTACAACTTTTATTACTACTACTATAGCTTCTACCGCTTTCACTACTACGACTACTGCTGCTACTCCTATGACTGCTACTATTACTACTACTACTAATACTAATACTACTATTACTACAACAACTGCAACGACTATGACTATTACTACGACTACAACTACTATAGTTACTACTAATCCTACTAATCCTATTACAACTACTACTACTACTATTACTACTAGTACGACTAATACTAATAGTACTACTATTACTTTTGCTACAACTACTCCAACCCCAACTGCTACTCCTACTACTATTCCAAATGCTACTACATCTATAACTGCTACTATGACTTCTGCTACGACTACTACTACTATTGCTCCTACTACTACTAGTACTATTACTACTACTGCTACTACTTCTACTGCTGCTACTACTGCTGCTGCAGTGCCTACTACTCCTGTACTGCTATTATGGCCACTCCTACTACTACCATTGCTACTACTACTCCTATTACCACTCGTGGTACTACAATGACTACTAGTACTACTATTCCAGCTACTACTACACTGCTACACCTGCTACTGCTACTTCTACTACTCCTACTAGTACTACTACTACTACTAGAACTCGTATTGCCACTCCAAATCCACTTCCAACTCCTACAACTCCTCTTAGAATTACAACTACTACAATTACTATGCTAACTATTACTCCTACTACACAGCTACCACTTCAACTACTGCTACCACTACCACTATATCTGCTACTATAATTACTAATGTTACTATTGTTACCACTACTACTCCAACTTCTACTACTACTACTACTACTCGTACAACTACTACAAGTACTACTATTGCAGCTGCAACTACTACTACTACTTCTATTACTAGTACAACTGCTACTACTACTACTCCTACTACTACTACCAATGCCCAAATTACTATTGCTCCTACTCCTACAATTACTACTACTTCTACTACTATAACTAATACTACTACTACTACAACTACAACTACTAATTGTACTTCCACTACAACAATAACAACTACTACTACTATTACTACACCTACTCCTGCTCCTACCACCACTACTACTACTCCTACACCTACTCCTACTCATACTACTGCTAGTGCTACCACTACTAGTACTACTACAACTATAGCAACAATTATTGTTGCTATAACTACTACTGCTGCTACTACTACTACTACCTCTACTAGTACAACTAGTACTACTACTACTACAATGACTACTAATAATACTACTACTACTATTGCTTGTAGTACTACTAACACTACTACTACTACTACTGCTACTACTACTACTGCTGCTACTACTGCTGCTACTACTGCTGCTACTGCTGCTACTACTACGACTACCTCTACTACTAGATATACTGTAACTACGACTACATTACTACTGCAACTACTACTACTACTACTACTACTACTACTACTACTACTACTCCAAATACTATTACTACTACTACAACAACTACTACTACATCTACTACTCGTACTTCTACTAGTACTACTTCTGGTACTTCTACTACTATGAGTACTAATATTACTACTACTCCTACAACTGCAACAACTACTACTACTCCTACTACTAAAACTTCTACTCTTGCTGCTACTACTACTACTACTAAAACTACTTCTACTACTACTACAATGACTGCTACTAGTGCTACTACAACAACAACTACTTTTGCTGTTACTACTACCACTCCTACTATTGACACTACTACAACTTCTACTACAACCACAACAACAACAACAACAACAACTACTACTACTACTGTTGCTATTACTACTACTATTACTACTACAACTTCTACCACTACTACTATGCTTACTACTATTGCTACTACTAATTCTGCTACTAGAACTACTACTACTACTTCTACTATAACAACTACTTCACCAACCACTACTGCTACTGCTACTACTGTACTGCTGCTACTGCTACTATATCTATTTCTATTACTACAACTATAGCTACTACTTCTATTTCTACTCCTACTGCTCCCCCTCCTTCTACTACTACAACTCCTACTACTACTAATACTACTACTACTGCCCCCACTACTACCCATACTCCTACACCTATTCCTATTACTACTAGAACAACAACTGCTACTACAACTGCTACTACAACTACTACAACTATTATTTTTACTGCAACTACTACAACTATGATTACAACTACTTCTACTACTACTACTACTACTCCACTTCCTACTGCTACTGCTACTAATGCAACAACTTTTCCTACTGTTGTTGTTGTAGCTGTAACTCCTATTACTACTACTATTACTACTACTACTACTACTACTCCTTCTGCTACTACTAGTACTACTTCTAGTACGACTACTAGTAGTGCTACTACTACTAGTACAACTGCTACTACTACTACATTACTACGACTACTACTATTACTAGTATGGCTACTATTGCTACTGGTGCTACTTTCACTTCTACTACAGCCCCTGCCCCTGCAACTACTTCTAGTACTATTACCACTACTACTACAAAAACTGATATTACTGCCACGACTGCTACAACTAGTACTATTGCTATTATGGCAACTACTGCTATGACTGCTACTATAGGTACTGCTACTATTATTGTTACTACTACTTCTATTACTACTGCTACTACTACAACTATAGCTCCCACTATTGCTACTAATGCTACAGCTGCTGCTACTACTACTACTACAACTACTATTGCTACTACTGATACTAATACTTCTCATACTATTACTACTACTATTGTTACAACAACTACTAATACTATAGCTACTGCTACTACTAATTTTGCTACGGCTACTATTGCTGCTGCTACTACTACTACGACTTTTGCTACTGTCACTACTACTGCTTCTGCCACTACTACTGCTAATACTGCTACTACTTCTACTACTACTGCCGTGGCTACTGCTACTACTACTATTTTTGCTACTACTCCTGCTACTACTGATACTACTACTACAAGGGCTACAACGGCTACTATTATGGCTACTACTCCCATAGTAACTATTCCTACAACTACTCTTTCAACTACTACTACTACTATGACCGCTACTACTACTCCTATGCTACTGCTACTACTACCACTACTAGAATTGCTCCAACCACTAATATTATTGCTACCACTACTACTGCTGGTAGTGCTAGTACTGCTACTCCTCCTCCATCTCCTACTACTACAACCACTATAGCTACCACTGATACTCCTACTACTACTGCTACTATTACTACTTCTACTACTATTGCTGTTGCTGCTACTCCTACTACTACCACTATTGCTCCTACTATTACTTCTACTACTACTAATACAGCTACTGCTCCTGCTATTACTTCTATAGCTACTAATGCTACTACTACTACTACTACTACTAGAACAACAACAACTATTACTACAACTGCTCCTACTACTGCTAATACTATTCCTAGAACTATTACTATTACTAATATTACTACTACTACTACTACTAGTACTACAACTACAACTACTATAACTATTTCTACTTCTCCTACTACTACTGCTGCTGCTGCTATTTCTCCTACAACTACTACTGCTTCGACAACTACTAGTACTTTTGATACTACAACTGCTACTACTACTACCCCAACTACTGCTGTTGCTACTACAACTGCTACAACTAATACAACTACAACAACTACTATCTCTACTACTACTATTACTACAAACTCTACTGTTGCTCCTGCTAGTAATGCCCCGACGAGTACTAATACTGCTACTACTTTTACTACTACACTATTGGTACTATGACTTTAACTACTTCTACTATTTCTGCTAATACTTCCTTAACTACTACCACTACTATTATTGTTGCTATTCTTGCTGCTACTGCTCCTATTACTATGACTATTGCTACTAATACTACTGCTACAACTTTCTCTACGGCTTTAACTACTACTACTACAACAACTTCTGCTACTGCTACTACTACTCCTTCGGCTACTACGACTATTATTATTACTGTTGCTACTACTGCTACTATTGCTACTACACTCCTAGTATTACTACTACTAATGCTACTACTACTACTACTATTCCTGCTACTGCTACTACTACACCTTACGCTACTAGTTCTACTATTGCTGCTACTTATACAAAAACTCCTACTACTGCTCCAACTACTGCTAGTACTACTACAACTATAACTATTGCTACTGCTGCAACTACTACATCTGCTACTTCTTTGACTACTTCTATAGCAACTATTACTACTCCGGCTACTACTACTGCTATTACTACTACTTTACTACTACTACAACAACTACTACTCCTGCTACTATTTCTACTGCTCCAACTACTACTACAACAGCTTCAACTACTACTGCTACGCCTAATACTACTCCCAATACATCGCCAACTACAACTACTACTATTGCCGTTGCTACTACTCCGACTTCTGCTGCTTCTACTACTACTACTACTACAGCTACCACTACTACTGTAGCTATTCCTACTACTACTCATGCTACTTCTACTACTACTACAACTACTGCTACTTCGGCTACTGCTGTAACTACTACTAATACTACTACTGCTATTCTTACTACTGTGACTACTACTACTACTACATCTCAAACTACTACTAGTACAACTACTACAGCTGCTACTGCAACTACTACTACTACTGTTGCTACTTCTTCAACTACTACTACTGCTGCTACTACTACTACTTCTACTATTACTGCTACTGCTACTAATATTACTTCTCCTACTACTACAACTAATGCTACTGCTACTACTTCTATGACTACTACTGCTACTGCTACAACTACTACTTCTCCTACAACTACTGTTGGAACTACTACTGCTACTACTACTGCTGCTGCTACTACTACTACTATACCTACTACTGCTACTGCTACTGCTACTACTACTACTCCTCCAACTGCAACAACTTTTGCTACTGCTACTGCAACTACTACTACTTTTACTACTACTACTAATACTACTTTTACTACTACTACTATTACTATAGCTACTACTTTTACTACTACTATTGCAACTACCACCACTACTACTACTGCTACTACTACCAATACTATTGATACTACCGATGCTTCCACTGTTACTACTAATACTGGTACTAAAACTACTACTATTACTTCTACTACTACTAACTCTACTGCTACAGCTACTACTGCTATCGTAAATATTGCTACCACTACTGCTATTGCTACCACAACAATAACTACTGCTACCACTACCCCTACTGCTACTTCTACTACTACACCTATTACTACTCTGCTAGTACATCTACAACAACTCTGACTCCAGCTACTACTACTAGTACTACTACTTATACTACTTCTCCTACAACACTACTACTGCCAATACTAAAACCACAACTGGCACAAATGCTACAACTACTACCATTATTACTGCTATTACAATGACTACTAGATGTGCTACCACTACTACTATTGCTGCTGCTACGACTGCTACTACTATTATTGCTACAACTACAACTACTGCTGCTACCATGACTACTGCTACTACAACTACTATGGAAACTACTGCTATCACTACTATTCCTACTACTGCTAATACAACTATCGCTTCCACTACTAGTACTACTACCACTATAATAATAACTACTACTACTACTACTACTGCTACTGCTGCTGCTGCTACTACTACAACTACTAACAACACTATTACTACTACTACTACCACCATAACTATTACATCTGCTATTATTGTTGCTATTGCTACAACTATAACAACAACTACTACTCCTACTATAGCTACTACAACTACTACGATAACTTTTCCATCTTCTACTGCAGCCACTACTATCACTATTGCTACTGCAACTACCACTTCTACAATAATTGCTATTACAGCTACAACGAATCCTATTATGATTTCTACTACTTGTATTGATACTACTACTACTCAAACTACTGCTAGTAGTAGTAGTAGTTTTATTATTACTAGCTCTACTACCATTATTACTGCTGCTACAGCTATAGCTACTACTGCTAGTACTACTACTACCACTACTACAGCTACCACTGCCATTGCCGCTGTAACTACTGCTACTACTTCAATAACTACTACTACTACTACTACGACTGCTACTATTATTTTCAGTAATATTATTGCTACTACTGCTGCTACCATTGCTTTAATTGCTACTACTATTACTTCTACTGCTACAACAACTACTACTATTACAAATTTTCCTACAATAACAACTACTATTGCTAGTCCTACTACTACTACTACTCCGAGTGCTATTACTACTATTATCATGGCTACTACTACTGCTACAACAACTACTACGACTACTTCTACTACTAGTTCAACTACTGCTACTGTTGCTTCTACTACCATTGCTACTACTGTTCCAACTACTATTACTACTACTACTACAACTGCTGCTACTGTAACCACTACTACAACTACTTCTCATAATATTAGAACTGCTACTTCTACTGCTAATAAAACTACTATAACTTTTATTATGGCTACTACAACTATTACTACTCCTAATAATGCTACAACTACTACCTTAATTACAATAGCTACTACAACTCCAGCTACTACTACTACTACCACTACTACTACTACTACTACTACTACTACTACTACTACTACTTCAACTACTACTACTACTGCTACTACTACCACTATTACTACAACTACTAGTACTTCCACTACCACTGCTACCACTACAACTGCTACGACTACAACTGCTACTACTACTACTACTGCTACTGCTACTACTACACTTAATACACACACCACAACTACTACTATTATTAATAGTACTATTACGATTACTACTACTATTATTTGTATCATTGCTACTACTACCACTACTACTACTACCACTGCTACTACTACTACTACTACTACTACTATTACTACTACTACTACTACTACTATTACTACTACTACTACTACTACTACTATTATTAGTACCTCTACTACTACTGCTGCTGCTTCTTCATATACTAGGACTACTACTACTATTGCTGCTACTGCAACCACGACCATGAGTGGTACTACTACTTCTACTACTACTTCAACAACAACAACAACAACTACTACTACTACTATTGCTACTACTACTACTTCCACTAGTACTACTACTAGTACTACCACTAATACTACTACTATAGTTACTACTATTGATCCTACTTCAACTATCGCTTCTACTATTCCAACCAGAATAACAACAAAAAACTACTATGACTACTACTACTTCTTCTTCTTCTTCTACTACTACTACTACTACTATTGCAATTGCTACTACTATTACTACTACTAATGCTACTACTACTACTACTACTACTGTGACTATTGCTACTACTACTACCAACTACTACTATTACTGCTATTACTACTACTGCTACTACTACTACTGTGGCTACAATAGCAGTAGTAGTTGATGTAGCAGAAGCATCAGAAGTAGTAGGAGGAGGACGAGGAGGAGTAGTAGGAGTAGGAGTAGGTGTAGTGGTAGTAGGCATAGTAGTTATTGGAGTATTAGTAGTAGAAGTTAGATTAGAAGTAGTAGTAGGAGTTGGCGTAAGTGTTGTTATTATAGTAGAAGTTGTAGTAGAAGTAGTAGTGGAAGAAGGTAAAGGACTAGCGGTAGCAGAAGTAGGTGTAGGAGTAGTAGTACTAAAAATTATAGTAGTAGTAGTCGTAGAGTAGTATTAGAAGTAGCAGCAGTAATCGAAGTAGTAGTAGCAGTAGCAGTAGTAGTAGTAGTAGTAGTAGAAGTAGTAATAGTAGTAGTAGTAATAGTAGAAGTTGGTGTCCGACTAGTTATAGCAGTAGTAATAGAAGTAGTAGAAGTTGTCATAGTAGCAATAGTAGCAGTAGTAGTTGTAGCAGTAGTAATAGTACTATTTGTAATTATACTAATAATAGTAGCAATAGTAGTAGTAGCAAAAGTAGCAGCTGTAGTAATAGTAATGGTTGTGATTATAGAAGTAACAATAGTAATAGTTGTAGAAATACCAATAGTAGTAGTAGCAGAAATAGTAGTACTAGTTGTTATAGTAGTCATAGTAGTAGTAGTAGGATTTGGAGCAGTAGGAGTAGTAGGAGTTGTAGTACTAGTAGTTCTAGGAGTAGTAGTAGTAGTAGTAGTAGTAGATGTAGCAGTAGTAATAGAAGTAGTAGAAGTTGTCATAGTAGCAATTATAGTAATAGTGGTAGTAGTAGTAGTAGTGATAGTGGTAGTAGTAGTAATAGTAGTAGTGGCTATAGTTGTAGTAGTGGTAGTCACAGTAGGAGTAGCAGTAGCAGCAGCAATAGTAGTTGTAGTCATACTAGTAGTTGTATTAGTGGTAGAAGTAGTGTTTTAATAGTCATTGTAGTAGTAGTACTAGTAGTGTTAATAGTAGCAGTAGTAGCAATAGTAGTTATTGTAGAAGTAGTGGTGGTGGTGGTAGTAGTAGTAGTAGTAGTAGTAGCAGTAGTAGTAGTTGCAATAGTAGTAGTAATAACAGTGGCAGTAGTAGTAGAAGTAGTATTAGTAGTAGTAGTAAAAGTAGAAGTCGTAGTAGTAGTGGTAGTAGGACAAGTAGTAGAAATAGTACTTGTAGTAGTAATAGTAGTAGTGGTAGCAGTAGTACTAGTAGTTGTAGTGGGAGCAGTAGTAGTAGTTGTTGTTGTTGTAATAGTAGCCGTAGTAGTAGTAGCCATAGTAGAAGTAGTAGTAGTAGGAGTAGCCATAGTAGCAGTAGTAGTTGTGCTAGTAGTAGCCGTAGTTGTACTAATAGTTGTAGTTATAGCCGCAGTCACAGTAGTGTTAGTTGCAGTCATAGTAGGAGGAGGTGTAGCAGTAGTAGTGCTAGTAGTAGTCATAGTAACAATAGTTGTAGTGCTAGTAGTAGTCCTAGTAGAAGCCATAGTAATAGTAGTAATAGTCATAATTGGAGAAGTGGTAATAGCGGCAACAACAACAGCAGCTTCATCAGCAATAGTAGTAGTAGTAGGAGTAGTAGTAGCAGCAATAGTAGTAATAGTTATTGCTGTAGTAGTATTTTAAGTAGTAAAAGAATTTGTAGTAGCAGTAGCAATAGTAGAAGCAGCAGTAGTAGGAGTGGTAGTAGTGGCGGTAGTAGCAGTAGTTGTAGTAGCAGTAGCAGTAGTTGTAGTAGTTGTAGTAGTAGTAGTGGTAGTAGTAGTTGTTGTGGTTGTAGTAGTTGTAATAGTAGTATTAGTAGCCGCATTAGTTGTAGTAACAGTACTAGTAGTAGTAGCTGTAGTAAATATAGTAGTAGTAGAAGTTATAGCAGTAGTAGTAGTGATAGTATTAGTAGTAGTCGTAGCAGTAGTATTAGTATTAGTAGTAGTAGAAGTAGCAGTCATGGCAGTAGTAATAGTAATAGTTATATAGTTGTAGTTGTAGTAGTAGCAATATTCGTAGCAGTAGTATAGGTAGTAATAGTCATAGTAGTCGTAGTCGAAGTAGTAGTAGCCATAGTAGTAGAATTACTAGTAGCAGTAGTAGTAGCAAGATGAGTAGTAGTAGTAGTAGCATTAGTAATAGTGGTTGTAGTAGTAGTAATAGCAATAGTAGTAGCAGCAATAGTAGGAGTTGTTGTTGTTGTAGTTGAAGTAGTAGTTGAAGTAGTTGTAGTATTAGTATCAGGAATTGGAGTAGTAGCAGTAGTAGTTGCGACAGTAGTATTAGTTATTGTAGTTGTAGCAATAGTCATAGCAGCCGCAGGAGCAGCAGTAGTAGTAGTAGTTCCTGTAACAGTAGTAGTTGTTGTAGTGGTAGTATTAGCAGATATTATAGTCGGAATAGCAGTAGCTGTAGTGGTTGGAGTAGGAGTGGTAATAATAGTAGTAGTAGTAGCAGTAATTCTTATACTAGTAGTTGGAGCAGCAACAACAGTAGTAGTAATTGTTGTTGTTGTAACAATAGTAGTAGTAGTAGTAGTAGTAGTAGTAGTAGTAGTAGTAGTAGCAATAGTAGAAGTAGTTGTCGTAGTAGTAGTAGAAGTAATAGTAGGAGTAGCAGTAGTAGTTGTCGAAGTAGTAGTGGTTGCAATAGGAGTAGTAGCAGTAGTAGTAGGTGTGGTAGAAGCAGTAGAAGTTGTAGTAGTAGTTCTTGTAGTAGCAATAGTAGTACTAGTAGTAGCAGCAGCAGTGGCAATAGTGGTAGAAGTAGTTGTGGCAGCAATAATAGTTGTAGTAGTCATAGAAGTAGTAGCAGTAGTAGTAGTAGTAGTAGGAGTAGCAGTAGTAGCCGTAGTAGTAGTAGTAGTATAACTAGTAGCAATAGTGGAAGTAGTAGTAGTAGCAGTAGAAGTAGCAACAGTTGGAGTAGTAGGACTAGTATTAGTAGAAACAGGAGCAACATTAGTAGTAGTAGTAGTAGTGGTACTATTAGGAACTGTAGAAGAAGTAGTAGTAGTAGTAGTAGTTATAGTGGTGATAGTTGTAGTAGTAGTAGCAGTTGTGGCAATTGTAGATGTAATTGTAGAAGCAAAAGTAGTGGTAGTAGTAGCAGTAGTAGCAGCAACAATTGTAGTAGCAATAGTAGTAGCCGCACTTGTAATAGTACCAGTAGTAGTATCAGCAACAATAGTAGTAGTATTAATAATATTAATACAAGTAGTAATTGTAGTAGTAGAAGTACTTGTTGTAGTTGTAGTAGTATTAGCAAAAGTATTACCAATAGTACAAGTTTTAGTAGTAGTAGTAGAAGCAATAGGAGTAGTTGTAGTGGTACTAGCAATAGTAGTAATACTAGAAGTAGGTGATGTAGTAGGAGTAGTAGCAGCAGCAGTTGCAGCTCCTATTGTAGTCATATCCACAGAAGTGATAGTAGTCATACTTGTATTTATATTAGTAGTAGTAATAGTAGCAATAGTAGCAGTAGTTGTAGCAATAGTAGTAGTAGGAGTAGTTGTAGTAGCAGTAGTAGTGCTATTTGTAGTAGTAGTAGTTGTAGTTGTAGTAGTAGTAGGTGTAGTAGTTGTAACCAAAGTAGTAGTACTACGAGAACTAGTAGTTGTAGTAGTACTGGTAGCTGCAGCAGTAGATGCAATAGCAGTATTGGTACTGGTAGCTGCAGCAGTTGTAGCAGTAGTAGTAGTAGTAGATATAGTAGTTGTAGTAATTGTAGTGGTATTATTAGCTAAAATTATAGTTGGAAAAGTAGTAGGAGTAGTAGTAATAGTAGTAGTAGTTGTAGTAGCAGCAGTAATAGTCGTACTAGTAGTTGTTTGAGTAGTAGTGGTACTAGTACTTGTTGTTGTTGTAGTTTTAGTTGTAGTTGTAGTAGTAGTAGTAGTAGTAGTAGTAGTAGTAGTAGTTGTAGCCATAATAGTAGTAGAACTCCTTGTAGGAGTAGCTGTAGTAGCAATAGGGGTTGTCGTTGTAGCAGTAGTAGCAGTAGTAGTAGTAGTAGTAGCAGTAGTAGTGGAAGTAGGGGTAGTAGCAGGAGTAGTAGTAGTAGTAGTACCAGTAGTAGTTGTAGTACTAGTAGCAGGAGCAACAGTCGTAGTAGTGCGAGTTGTAGTACTAGCAGTGGTAGCAGGGATAGCAATAGCAGTAGTTGTAGTAGTGGTAGTTGCCATGGTAGTAGTAGTAGGAGGAGTGGAAGTTGTTGTAGTAGTAATAGTAGTAGGGATGGTAGTAGTAGTAGTAGTAGTAGTAGTAGTAGTAGTAGTAGTATTAGTAGTATTAGTAGTAGTACTAGTAGTAGTAGTTGTTGTTATTGTTGTTTTTGCACTTGTAGTAGGGGTAACAGCTGCTGTTGTGGCGTTAGCAGCAGTAGTAGTAGGTGGAGCAGTAGGAATAGTAGCGATAGTAGTAGTAGTAGTAATAGTGGTAGGAGTAGCATCAACAGCAGCAGCAGCAGTAGTAGTAAGAGGTGGAGGAGGAGTAGGAGTTCGAGTAGGAGTAAGACTAGTAGTAGCAGGTGTAGTAGTAGTTTGAGTATTAGTAGTTGGATTTGGATTAGTAGTAGCAGTAGGGCTTGGAGTAGGTGTAGTAGCAAGTAGTAGAAGTGCAAGTAGTAGGTGTAGGAGTAGCAGTAGCAGAATTAGGAGTAGTAGAAGTATTAGAAGTCATCGTAGTTGTTGTTGTAGTAGTAGTAATAGAAGTGTTAGTAGTAATAGATGTAGTAGCAATAATAGTAGTAGTAGCAACCGCTATAGCAGAAACAGCAACAGCCGCAATAGCTATAATCGGAGCAGCTGTAGCAATAGTAGTAGTAGTAGTAGTAGTAGTAGTAGTAGTAGTAGTAGTAGTAGTAGTAGTAGTAGTAGTACAAGTAGGAGTCACAGTAGTAGTTGTAGTAGAAGGTTCAGGAGTAGGAGTAGAAGCAGTCGTAGTAGTTGCAGTAGTAGTAGTAGTAGTAGTAGTAGTAGTAGTCGTAGTAGTAGTAGTAGTAGCAGTAACAGTAGTAGTAGTAGCAGTAGTAATAGCAGTGGTAGTACCAGCAGCAGTAGTCATATTAGTTGTAGTAGGAGTTCGAGTAGGAGTAGTAGTAGGAGTTGTAGTAGTAGTAGTGTTAGGACTAGTAGTAGTAGAGCGAATATGCGTATGAGTGATAGTAGCCTTAGAAGTTGTAGTAGTAGTTGTAGCAGTAGCAATAGTCGTAGTAGGCATAGTAGCAGTTGTAGTAATAGTGGTAGGACTAGTAATAGCGGCAACAGTAGTAGTAGTAAGAGTAGTAGTAGCAAAAGTTGTTGTAGTGATAGTAATTATAGAAGTAATAGTAGTAACAATTGTAGAAGTACCAGTAGTAGTAGTAGGAGAAATAGTAGAAGTAGTTGTCGAAGTAATCATAGCAATAGTAGTAGGAGTTGGAGTCGGAGTAGTTGTTGGAGTTGTAGTAGTACGAATAGGAGTGTGAGTGGTACTAAGAGGAGGAGGAGTAGTAGTAGTAGCAGTAGCAGTTGTAGTAATAGTGGTAGTAGTAGTAGTAATAGTATTAGTAGTAGAAATAGTTATGGTAGTAATAGTAGTAGTAGCAGTAATAATAAGAGTGGTAGTAGTAGCAATAGTAGTACTAGTAGTAATAGTAGTAGTAGTAGTATTAGTAGTAGTAGCTGTAGTATTAGTAGAAGTAGTAGTAGAAGTAGTAGTAGAAGCAGAAGTCGTAGTCATTATAGCCGTAGTAGCAGCAGTCTTAGTAGTATTAGTTGGAGTAGTAGGTGTAGTATTAGTAGTAACAGTAGCAGCAGCAGCAGTAGTTGTTGTAGTAGTAGAAGTAGTAGTAGTAGCAGTACAGGTAGCAGCGGTAGAAGTAGTTGTAGTAGTAGTAGTTGTTGTTGGAGTGGCAATAGTTGTAATAGCAGTAGCAGTAGTATTAATAATAGTAGTAATAGTTGTTGCAGTACTAGTAGCAAAAGTAGTAGTAGAAGTAGTAGTAGTAGTTGGAATAGCAGTTTTAGTAGCAGTGGTAGTGGTTGTACTAGTTGTAGTAGTTGTTGTAGTAGTAGTAGTACTAGGAGGAATGGCAGCAGCAATCATAGTAGTTCAAGTATTAGAAGTAGAAGTAGTAGTAGTAGTTCTTGTAGTAGTAGTAGCAGTAGTAGCAATAGTAGTAGTAATAGTAGTAGTAGTAGTAGAAGTAGTAGTAGTAGTAGTAGTAGCAATAGTAGTAGTTGTAGTATGAGTACTAGGAGTACTAGTAGTAGTAGTAATATTAGTAGTAATAGAAGTTGTAACAGTAGTAGGAGTAGAAGTCGCAAAAGTAGTAACATTAGTAGTTGTAGAAGTAGCAACAGTAGTACTTGTGGTAGTTGTACTTGTAGCAGTAATAGTCGTAGTAGTTGTTGTTGTTGTTATAGTAGTTGTACAAGTAGTAGTAGTTGCTGTTGCAGTAGCAGCAACAGATGGAGCCTAGTACTAGTAGTACTAGTAGTTATTGTTGTTGTTGTTGTTGTTGTATTTGCAGTTGTCATTGTAGTATTATTAGTAGGAGTAGTTGTAGTAGTAGTAGTAGTAGTAGTTGCAATAGTAGTAGCAACAGTAGTAGCAGTAGAAGCAGCAGCTGTAATAATAGTAGTAGAAGTAGTAGTAGTTGTAGTAGTAGTAGTGGTAGTAGCAGCAGTAGAAGCAGTAGTATGAGTTGCAGCAGTAGTAGTAGTAGTCGAAGTAGTAATAGTAGCAATAGTAGTCGTAGTAGTTGTAGTAGTAGTAGTGGTAGTTGTAGTAGTAGTTGTGGTAGTAGCGGTCGTAGTAGTAGAGGTGGTGGTGGTGGTGGTGGTAGTAGTAGTAGTAGTAGTAGTCGCATAGTAGCAGTAGTAGTCATCGTAGTAATCGTAGTAGAAGAAGAAGCAGTAGTAGAAGAAGAAGCAGTAGTAGTTGCAGTAGAAGTAGTTGTGATAGTAGCAGTTGTAGTAGTAGAAGTAGCATTCTAGGAGTACAAATTTCTCTAGTAGTTGTAGTTGTAGTAGTATAGCATTAGAAGCAGGAATAGTAGTAGTAGTAGTGCTAGTAGTCGTAGTAGTAGTAGAAGTAGTAGCAGCTGTAGTAGTAGTAGCAATCATTGTAGTGGTAGTGATAGTAGGAATATTTGTAGTTTCAATAGGAATAGTAGTAGTAGTAATAGTAATGGTAGTGGTAGCAACAGTAGTTGTAGAAGTAGTAGTAGTTGTAGTAGTCAAAGTAATAGTAGCAGTAATAGTTATAGTAGTAGGTGTAATAGTAGTAATAGTTGTCATAGTACCAGCAGTCGTAGTAATAGCGGCAGTAGTAGTAGTTGTTGTTGTTGTAGTAGTAGTTGTTCTTGTTGTTGTGGTAGTAGTAGTAATAGTAGTAGTAGCAGTAGTTGTCGTAGTAGTAGTAGTAGTAGTAGCAGTAGTAATAGTAGTTGTCGAAGAAGTTGTAGTTGTAGTAATAGTAGTAGTTGAAGAAGTTGTTGTAGTAGTAGTAGTAATATCAGTTGTAGTAGAAGTAGTAATAGTAGTAAGAGTAGAAGTAGCAGAAGTTGTAACAGTAGTATTAGTGGAAGTAGCAGCAGTAGTAGTAGTAGTAATAGTAGGAGTAGTAATAGTAGTAGTAGTGGTGGTGGTACTAGTAGTAGTAGTAGTAAAAATAGTAGTAGCAGTTGCAGTAGCAGCAGCAGCAGTAGCACAGTACTAGTAGTAGTTGTTATTATCATTGTTGTTGTATTTGCAGTTGTCATTGTAGTAGTATTAGCAATTGTAGTCGTAGTGGAGGTAGTTGTAGTACTAGTTGTAGTAGTAATAAGAGTAGTAGTAGCAGCAGAAGTAGTAGTAGTAGTTGTGGTAGTGGCAACAGCAGAAGTAGTAGTAGTAGCAACAGTGGTAGTAGCAGCAATAGTAGTAGTGTTCGTCGTAATAATAGTAGTAGTAGTAGTAGCAGTACAAGAAGAAGAAGCAGTAGTAGTAGTAGCAGTTCTAGTAGTAGGGGTAGTACTAGTAGAGTAGTAGTTGGAGCAATAGTAGTAGTTGAGGTAGTATTGGTAGTAGTAGTAGAAGTAGTAAAAGACGTAGTACAAGTAGCAATAGTAGTAGTAGAAGTGGTAGCAGAAGTAGTAGTAGTAGAAGAAGTAGTAGTAGTAGTAGTATAACTAATAATAGTAGTAGTAGTAGTAGCTGAAGTAGTAGTAGGAGTAGTAGTCATTGTAGTACTAACAGTAATAGTTGTAGTAGTAGCTATAGTAGTAGTAATAGCAGTACTAGTTGTAGTCGGGTTAGTAGTAGTAGTAGTACTAGTAGCAATAGCAGCAGCAGTAGTAGTAGTAGAGGTAATAGTAATAGGAGTAGCAGTAGTCATAGTTGTAGGAGCAATAGGACTAGAAGTAGTGCTACCAGTAGTAGTTGTAGTGGTAGTGTAGTTGCTGAAACAGTAGTTGTTGTGCTTGAGGTAGTAGCAGTAGTAGTTGTAGTAGTAGTTGTAATAGAAGTAGAAGTAGTAGCAGTAGCAGCAACAGTTCTTATAGTAGTAGTGGTAGTAGCAGCAGCAGTAGTTGTAGTAGTCATAGTAGTAGAAGTAGCAGGATTTGTTGTAGTAGTAATAGTAGTGGTTGTTGTTGTAGTAGTATCAGGAGTAGTAGTAGTAGCTGTAATAGTAGCGATAGTAGCAGTGGCAATATCACTCCTAATACTAATACCATTACTACAACTACTATTACTACTAATACTACTACTACTACAACTACCCTTGCTCCTACAACTACTACTACCGCTACTACTAATACTACTACTGCTGTTGCTGCGACAACTACTACTACTGCTACAATTACTGTAACTACTGTTGCAACTACAACAACAACTACTACTACTGTTGTGGATACTAATACTAGTACTACTACTACTGTTACTAATATTAGTACTACTACTACTGCTGCTACTACTACTACTACTATTAGTACTACTCCTAGTGCTACACCTACTCCTACACTGACTGCCACTACTACTCCTACTACTAGTATTACTGCAACTGTTTCTAATACTACTACTACGGCTATTACTACTGCAATTACTACTACTCCTCCTACAACTTCTACTACTACACGAAACACTTCTAGCACTACAACTACTTCTGCTATTAATACTGTTACAACTACTACTATTACTATAACTACTACTAATATTACTACTACTACTACTTCTAAACCGACTGCCACTACTACTCCTACTACTATTATTACCACTACTGCTACTAATACTACTTTTAATCCTAATACTATTACTACTACTTCTACTAGTCTTAACACTCCTCCTGCTACTACTACTTCTGCTGCTGCAACTGCAACTACTACTACTACAACAACTACTATTATAACTACAATTAACACTATTATTATGACAACATCAATAACAACTACTGCGATTACTACTATTATTACTAATGCTACTACTACTACAATAACAACAACTATTACTATTACAATTACTATAGTTATTACAATTACAACTACTACTACTACTACTACTACTAGTATTCCAACTACTACTACTACTATTATTACTACTGCTACTGCTGCTACTACTACTACTCGTAGTACAACAACAACAACAACAACTACTACTACTACTAGTACAACTACTACAACTACTTCTGCTACTATAGCTACTCGTACTGCTACTACTACTACTGCTACACCAACAACTTTTACTACTACTACTACTACTTCTACTACTACAGCTGCTTGTACAGCTACTACTACTACTACTACACCAACTACTACTACTACTACTACTACTACTACTACTACTCCTCCTCCTACCGCTACTGCTACTGCTACAACTCCTACCGCGACAACTATCGCTATTACTACTTCTATTCCTATTGCTACTACTACTACTGCTGCTACTACTATAGCTGATACTCCAACTACTCCTACTACAACTTTTATTACTATTGCTACTACTACTCCTATTACTACTTGTAATATAACTACGACTACTACTACCATTGCTGCTACTGCTGCTACTACCAATACTACTACCGCAACTATTGCAATTGCTGCTATTGCTACTGCCCCTGCTGCTACTGCTACCACTACTGCAACTATACTGCTACTGCTTCTACGATAACTACTACTACTACCATTGCTTCTCCTTCTACTACTACAACAGATACTACCACTGCTACGGCAACTACCACTTCCACTACAACAACAACAACTACTACTACTACAACTACAACTACTGTTGCTACCACTACTTCAACTACAACTATTGTTGCTGCTACTACTATTACTACTGCTACTACTCGTGCTTCTATTACTACTGCTCATACTACTACAGCTGCTGCAACTATAACTGCTACTACTATGGCAAATGCTACTACTACTACTACTACTACTACTACTATTACTAGTACAACAATAACAACAACAACTACTACAACAACAACTACTACTACAACAAATACTACTACCACAACTATTGTTACTACTGCTGCTGCTGCTGCTACTACCACTACTGCTTCTACTATTACTACTGCTACCACTACTTCTTCTACTACTACTACTGCCACTACCACTACTGCCGCAGCTACAACTTCCACTACACTACCACAATAACTACTACTACAACTACTACAACTATTGCTTTTGCTACAACAACTACTACTGCTAATACTACTACGACTGCTACAACTACAATTGCTACTACTTTCGCAAATGCTATTACTACTGCTACTACTGCTACTACTGCTGCTGCTGCTACTACTATTACCACCACTACTATTACTAGTACAACAATAACAACTACTACTTCTACTACTATAATAGCTATTATTACAACTCCCACTACTACTATTGCAAATTTTGCTACAACTACTTCTGCTACTACTTCTACTCCTACTACTGCCACTTCTACTAATACTACTGCTACTACTACTATAACTAATTCTGCTACTAGTTATGCAACTACTAAGGCTTCTACTACTACTACTACAACTACTAACACTTCTACTACTATGACTAGAACTACTACTACAATTACTAACACTGCTGCCACCCAGTAATACTACTACTGCTATTGCTGCTGCTGATGCTACTACTCCTACTACTGCTACTCCTAGAACTACTACTACTACTACTATTCCTACAACTTCTATTGCTACTACTACTCCTACAATAAATACTACTCCTACTACTACTGCTGCTGCTTCAACTACTACTACTACTACTGTTGCTACTACTAACACTACTGCTGCTACTACTGCTATTGCTAATACTACCACTACTACAATGACTACTACTACTACAACTACTACAGCTACAACAGATACTGCTTGTACTACTACTACTGCTACTATAGCTACTTCTATTACTACTAAGACTTCTCCTACTACTACAACTATTGAGGTGACTATTACTACCACTGCTACTGCTACTATGACTCATTCTACTACTGCTATTGCTATTACAACTACTACAACTACTAATGCTACTACTACTACTACTGCTACTACTACTACTATTACTAGTACTAGTGTTGCTACTTCTGCTATGACCGCTAAGACTACTACTACTTCTACTACTACTACTACAACTCTTATTACTACGACTGTTGCTACTGCTGCTACTACTACTACTACTGCTGCACTAATGCTACTACTGCTACTTCTACTACTACTGCTGCTACTACTACTAATACTACTACTACTACTACTACTACTTTTACAACTACTACCACAACTGCTACTTATACTACTACAATTTTTCCTACGACAACTACTACTGCCACTATTGCCCCTACTACTATTACTACTGCTATTACTACTATTGCTACTAATACTACAACTGCTCCTGCTGCTACTACTACTATACCACTGCTACTACTACTATAACTACTATTACTGCCATTATAGCTACTATTATTACTACTACTATAACTACTACTATTAGTACAGTTGCTACAACTAAGATTGCTACTACTGCTACTACCACTACTACTCCTTCTACTATAACTATTGCCACTACTACCACTACTACAACTTCTGGTACTACTATTACTTCTACTACTACTACTATGACTACTACTACTACTATTATTGCTACTGCTACTATAGCTACTGCCGTTACTACTCCTACTACAACTACTGCTACTAGTACTTCTCCTACTATGACTACTACTACCACTCCAATTAGTACTATTATTACTACTGCTGCTACCCAACTACTGCTACCACTATTGCTACTAATACTACTACTTCTACAACTACTACTGCTACTTCTACTGCCACTACCATTACAACCACTACTAGTATTGCTACTATTGTTGCTACTGCTACTACTGCAACTAGTAAATCTACTAATACTAATTCTACTACTGCTACTCCTGCTGTAACTACTTTTGCTATTACTACTATTGCAACTACTACTACTATTGCTTCTTTCGCAAGCATTGCTACGACTAATACTATTATTGCTACTACTACCACTATAACAGCTACTACTGCTACTACCACAACTACTTCCGCTACTACTTCTACTATAGCTATTACGGCTATAGCTACAACTACTACTTTTCCTTCTACTGCTGCTACTGCTACTACTATTGCTACTAACACTACACACGACAAGTATAATGATTACTTGTACTACTGCACCTATGATGACTGCTACCACTACTTTTGCTACTACTACTACTACTGTCGCAGCTACGACTGCTACTACAACTAATACTACTTCTCCTACAACTACTACTACCACTACTACTACTACTACTACTACTACAGCTAGTACTATTACTACTACAGCTAGTACTATTACTGCTTCTACTACTACTCCTGCTAATTCTACTACTACTATTGCTACTATTCTAGTACTGCTACAACAACTACTACTACAACAACATCAACAACAACAACAACTACTACTACTACTACTAATTTTACTACCATTACTACTGCAACTACTTCTACTACTACTGCTGTTGTTACTATTACGATTACTACAAGTACTACTACTGCTGCTACTACCAATTCTACCACTACTACTACTTCTACTGCCAGTACTGCTACTACTACTACTACTAATCATACTACTACTACTACTACCACCGCTGCTACTACTACTTCTTCTACTACTTATGCGACAACTGCTACTTCTACTGCTACTACTACCACGATTTCTGCTACAACTAGTACTACTACTACTACTACTTCTAGAACTAAAACTGCTACTTCTACAACCACTACTAGTGCTACTACTACTAGTACTGCTACTATGGCTACTACTACTACCGCTACTATTAATTCCACTACTGCTACTACTTCTACTACTACTACTGCCACTACCGCGACTACTACTACTGCTACTACCACTAATTTCTCTACTATTGCTACTATTGCTACTGTAGCTACGATTGCTGCTACTACTACAACAACTTCTACTACATCTACTGCTACTAAAACTACAACTTTTGATACTGCTACAATTGCAACTACTACTACATCTACTAACACAACAACTGCTATGGTCGCTACTACTACTACTACTATGACTATTGTTACAGCGGCTGGCAAACTACTATCGCTACAATTACTCTTTCTACTACTACTACTACTACTACTATTGCTAAAACTACTATTACTCCTACTACTGCTGCTACTACTACTAATTCTACTACTACTACTACATCAGCTACCACAACTAGTGCTACAACTACGAGTATTGCAACTACTGCTACTACTACTACTACTACTACTACAACTAATTCTACTACTACTACTACTGCTACTACTTCAAGTACTGCTACTCCCTCTACTGCTACTATTGCTACTTCTACTACCATTAAAATTTCTACTATTATTACTACTGCTCCTGTAGCTATGATTGCTACTACTACTACTACAGCTGCTACTGCTACTACTACTACTTCTACTGGATCTATTGCTGCTACTGCTATAACTTCTAATACTGCTACAACTGTAACTACAACTACAACCACTGATGCAATAACTGCTATGGTTGCTACTACTACTAGTAGTATGACTGTTGTTGCTGCTACTGCAATACTACTATGACTACAACTGCAATTTTGACTGCTACTACTATTACTATTGCTACTAGTACCATTACTGTTACTTTCACTACTTCTTCTACTAATGCTACTACTTATACTAACACTACTAGTACTCCTACTATTACTACTACTACTGCTACTAATATTACTACTACCACTACCGGACTATAGCTACTACTACTGTTGATACTTCTACTACTATAGCTACTATGACTCTTGCTGATACTACTATAGTTGTTACTACTACTATTGCTACTACGACTACTACTTCTGCTACTATTGCTACTACAACAACAACTACTACTACTGCTGCTGCTGCTGCTATTATTGCTATAACTGCTACTACTAATGCTACTACTAGCAGCTATAGATGTAGTAGTAATAGTAGTAGCAACAATTATAGTGATAGAAATAGTATTAGTAGTAATAGTAGTAGTAGTAGTAGTAATGGTATTAGCAACAATAGCAATAGCAGTCAAAGTAGCATTAGTAGAACTATTAGTAGTAGTAGTGGAATCAGTAGCAGTAGTAAGAGTAGTAGCAGTATAAGTAGTGGAAGTAGTAGCAGTAGTAGTAGTCACAACAAAAGTAGTGGTAGCAGTAGTAGCAGTAATAGCCATTGTAGTAGTAGTAGTTGTAGCAATTGTGGTAGTAACAGTACTAGCCATTGCAGCGGTAATAGTCGTAGCAGCAATAGCGGTAGTAGTAGTTGTAGTAGTAGTTACAGTAGTATTAGATGTTGGAGAAGTAATAGTAGTAGTTGTAGTAGATGCAGTAGGAGCAATAGTAGTAGTTATAGTAGTTGCAATAGTAGCAATAATAGTAGAAGTAGTAGTTGTGGTAGTAGTAGCAGTAGTAATAGTAGTAGTAGTAGTTGTAGTAGCATCAGCAAAAGTAGTAGTAGTATTAGTAGTAGTAGTAGAAGCAACAGTAGTAGTAGGAGCAGTTGCAGGAGTAGTAGTAGTAGTAGTTGGAGCAGTAGTACTAGTAGTAGAAGTGGAACCACTAGTAGAAGGAGTTGTTGTTGTTGTTGTTGTTGTTTTATTAGTAGAAGTTATTGTTGTAGTCGTTGCAGTAGCAGTAGTAGTAGTAAGAGTAGCCGTAGTTGTAGCAGTATTAGTAGCTGTTATAGTAGTAATAGCAGTTGTAAAAGTAGTAATAGTAGTAGTAGTGGTAGTAGCAGTGCAGTAGTCATTGAAGTAGTAGTACTAATAGTAGTAGTAGTACTAGTAGCAGCAGTAGTAGCAATTATTACAGTAGTAGTAGTTGTTGTAGTGGCATTAGTTGTAGAAGTAGTAGTAGTAGTAGCGGTAGCTATATTAGCAGTAGTAGTAATAGTAGTAATAGCAATAGTTTCAGTAGAAGTAGTAGTAGCAGTAGTCATAGTAACAACAATAGTAGTAGTTTTTATAGCAATAGTAGTAGTAGTACCAGTATTAGTAGTTGGAGTAGTAGCAAAAGTGGCAGTAGTCGTACTAGTAGTTGTAGTTGGAGTAGTAGCAGAAGTAGCAGTAGTAGTACTAGTAGTAGTAGTAGGAGTTGGAGCCATTGTAGGTGTAGTAGTAGTAGCAGCAAATGGCGTAGTAGTAGTAGTAGCAGTAGGGGCAGTAGTAGCAGTATTAGTTGTCGTGGTAGCAACAGCAGTAGCGATAGTAGTAGTTACGGTAGCAGCAGTAGCAGTAGCCATAGAGGTAGTTGTAGTAGAAGTAGTAATAATATTAGTCACAGTAGTAGCAGTAATAGTGGTTGCACCAGTAGCAGTAGTAGTAGCAATCGTAGTAGTAGTGGTAGTTGCAATAGTAGTCATAAAAGTTATAGCTATAGCAATACTCCTACTAATACTACTGCTGCTGCTAGTACAACTTTTACTACTACTTCCATTACTACTACCGCAACAACTATTAGTACTACTATTGCAACTACTACTGCTACTACTACTACTATTGCTGCTGAAGCTGTTGTTGTTGCAGCTACTACTACTTCTATTACTATGGGTTCTACTATGACTACTGCTAGCACAACTACTACTACCTATACTACTACTACAACTACAACTACTGTGACCACTGCTTTAGCTACTACTACTACTACTAATACTGCTACTACTGCTACTTCTACTACGACTACTACGGCTACTACTACGACTAATAATACTACTAGTACTACTACTACTGCTAGTACTACTTCTACCACTTCTACTATTACTACCACTACTAGTACTTTTTCTGCTACTTGTACCACTACTTCAACTACTCCTAATTCTACTTTTACTACTACTATTAATACTACTAGTACTACTACTACTACTGCCAGTGTTATTACTACTACTACTGCAACAACAACTACTACTACTACATCTACTACTACTACTACTACCATTACTTCTACAACAACTACTACTGCTACTATTAACACTGCTACTACTACTACAATGACTATTATTAACACTACTTCTATTGCTAATACTACTACTGCTATTGCTACTACTACTACTACTATTACTATGACTACCACTACTATAACTACAACTACTACTATTATTACTACTACTACCACTACCGCTTTTGCAACAACTGCTACTATGCCTACTACGACTACTGCTGCTACTACAACTACCACTACTACTACACCTAGCACTACTAGTACTACAACTCCTACTACTATTCCTACTCGAAATCCGACTACTACTACTATGACTACTATAACAACTACTACTTCTATTTCTACTACTACTGCTATTGGTACCTCTACAACTGTTACTACTGTTACTTGTATAATTACTACTACTACTATTATTACTGCTACTTCTATTGCTACTATTACTAGTATAATTACAAACACTACTGTTACTATTGCTACAATGACTAATACTATTATTGCTGCTATGACAACTTCTACTCCTCCTCGTCATCCTACTACTAGTACTACTACTCTGACTCCTACTTCTACAACTACTCAGACTCCAACTTCTACTACACTACTACTACAACTACTCAGGCTCCAACTTCTACTACTACCACTACAACTACGCTTACTACTCCTACTACTTCTGTTCTTGTTGTTGTTCCTACTTCTACTAATGCTACTACTTCTATTGCTACTACTTCTTCTATTGCTACTATAACTACTACTACAACTACTTCTACTATTCTGACTCCAACTCCTAGTTCTGCTACAATTACACCTTCACCAACTTCCACTACTATTTCTACTACAACTTCTACTAGTACAACTACACTAACTCCAACTCCCACTGCTACTTCTAATCCAACTTCTACTACTAATACTCCAACAACTACTACACCTACTACTACTACTCCTACTCCCACTCCTACTGCTCCTCCTCTTCGTCCACCTACTACTACTGCTACTCCTGCTATAACTACTACTGATGTTACTCCAAATACTACTATGACTACTACTACTATTACAACTACCAGTACTATGACTACTACTACTGCTGATGCTGCTGCTACTACTACTACTACTACTACTACCATTCCTACTACTATTACGATTACTACTACTTTCACTCCTACTACTACTACTACTACAACGATAATGACTACTACTACAACTACTGCTACTACTACCCCATCTATCACTGCTACTATAACTACTACTACTACAACTACAACTACTACTACTTCTACTGCTAGTTATACTACTACTACTACCACTACTGCCACTACTACTACTTCTACTACTACTACTACAACTACTACTGCTGCTGTTGCTAAGGTTGCTACTACTTTTACTACTATTACCACTACTACTACTACAACTACAACTGCAACAACACCAACAACTACTACTCCTACAACTACTGCTACTACAAATGCTACTGCCACTACTATAATTGTTAAAGCTACTACTACTACTACTACTATTATTATTACTACTGCTACTACTACTACTGCTACTACTAATGCTACTACTACTCGACTCTGACTCCTACTCCTACTACTACTCCTAATGCTACTATTTCAACTACTACCACTACTTCTACTACTACTCCTACTACTACTCCTCCTCCTCCTCTTGTGGCTGCTGCTACTACTGCTACTAGAACCACTTGTACAACTACTATTACTACTGCTGCTGCTACTGTTGCTGCGACTACTACTACTATAGCTACTACAACAACAATAACTACTGCTACTAGTACTACTACTTCTACTACTAGTAATAGTATTACTAGTACTTCAACTACAACAACTACTACTACTGCCACTACTAGTACAACAACTACTACTAATACTACTAATACTACTAGTGCTTCTACTACTACAACTCCTTTAGCTACTTCTACTACTACTGGCACAACTACTACTACCACCACTACTACTACTATGACTTCTACTCCTACTCATTATTCTACTACTACTACTACTACTACTACTATCACAACTACTGCTGCTACTGCTACTACACCTATTGCTACTACTTCTACTACTCCTATTGCTACTACTACTACTGCTACTGCTACTTGTCCTACTACTACTACTCGTACTGGTACTACTACAACTTTTGCTTCTACTCCTCCAACTATTACTACTATGACAGCTATTACTACTACTCCTAGAGTAACTACTTCGACTGCAACTACCACTACTATTGTTACTAATACTCCTACTACTCTTACTAACACTCCTCCAACTACTACTACTACTATTACTGCTATAGCTATGCCTACTACAACTACAACAACCATTACTACTCCTACTATTACTACTACTACTACTACTTGTACTATGACTACTACTTCTATACCTATTCATTTTCCTAATACTATCTCTACTACTGCTACAGCTACTACTACTCCTATTATTAATACTACTGCTACTGCTGCTGCTGCTGTGATAGTTGCTGCTACTATTACTACTACTACTTCTATTACTAGTACAACTACTACTACCACACCTGCTACTACCACAACTGCTATTACTACTAGCAATACCACTATTACTAATATGACTACTACTACTACTAGTATTGCTACTACTTTTGTTGTTGTTGTTGCTACTACTACCACTACAACTACAACAACATCAACAACTATTGCTACTAGTCCTACTTCTACAACAACAACTACTGCTGCACCTACTCCTAGTACTACTACTACTAGTCCTACTACTCCAACAACAACTACTACTAATACTAGTACTGCCACTACTAAAATTACTTATAACACTGCAAATAGTACTACTACCACTACTACTGCTACAACTACTACTCTACTACTACAACTAGTACAACAACTACTACTATTACTATTACTACTAATACTGCTGCTGCTACTACTACTACTACTACTACTGTTGCTACAACAACTACTACTACTACACCTATTACTACTAATACTACTACTACTACTACTACTACTACTACTACAACTAATATTGCTACTACTATTGCTACAAGTACTTCTACTACTATTACTACTACTACAACTACTACTACAATTACAACCCCAACTATTGCGATTACTACTGTTATTACTTCTACTATTACTACGACTAGTACTGCTACTACCACTACTGCTTCTACTACTACTACTACTCTTGTTACTACTTCTATTTCTACTGTTACTGCTACTACACCTACTACTTCTGTTTCTACTCCTATTCCCACCACTACTACTACTACCACTACTACTACTACTACTACTACTACTACTACTACCGTTTCTCCGACTACTACCCCTCCTCCTACACCAAGTCCTATTACAACTACTACTAATACTACTTATACTGCTACTACTACAACTACTAGTACAACAGCTACTAATACTACTACTACTTTTACGAATGCTACTAGTACTACTACTACTACTCCTACAACAACTCCTATTACAATGACTACTACTACTACTACTATTTCTACTACTACTACAACCACTACTAGTACAACAACTTCTAATGCTACTACTACTTTTACTTCAACGACTAGTACTGAAACTGTTGCTGCTATTGCTTCTACAACTACTTCTCCTTCTACAGCTAGTACTACTACTACTTCTACCACTACGATGACTATAATAACTACTACTGCTGCTGCTGCTACAGCTGCAACTGCTACTATTACTACTACTACGACTATTACTAGTACTTCTACTACAACTACTACTAGTACTTCAACTACTACAACAACTGCTGCTACTAGTACTAGTACTACTACTTTTTCTATTATTACTACTGTTACTACTACTAGTACTACTACTACAACTACCACTGCACCAACAACTTCTAGTTTTACTACTCCTAGTAATACTGCTGCTGCTGCACTACTACTATACAGCAACTACTATTACTACTACTGTTGCTATTACTAGTACAACTAGTACTACACCTATTATTACAAATACAACTATAACTATGACTACTACTATTACTTCTACGAGTGCTACTACTGCTTCTGCAACTTTTACTACTACTACTATAGCTAAGTCTCCTACTATTACGATTACTAAAGCTACTACTACTACTACTACTGCTACTACCACTACTGCAACTGCCACTATTGCTACAACTTTTACAGCTATTACTACTATGGTTACTACTACTTCTAGTGCTACTACTACTCCTACTACAACTACTAGTAATATGTCTACTACTACTTTTACTACGGCTAATGCTCCTGCTACTACCCCAACTCCTACACCAATTTCTATTAATACTACAACTACCACTACTATTTGGATCACTACTACTACAACTACTATAACAACTACTTCTACTACTACTGCTACTACTACTACAACGCCTGCTACTAGTGCTACTACTCATGTAACACTACAACTACAACGGCTACTGCTGCTACTATCACTAGTGCTACTGCTACCAAAACTACTACTCCTCCTCCTCCGCCCCATACTAATACTGCTGCTACAACAACTATAACTACTAGTGCTATTGCTACTACAAATACTCATGCACCAACTCCTACTCCTAAAACAACACCTACTATAAATTTTGCTACTAGAATTACAACTACTATTGCTACTACAACCACTACTACTATTATAATTACTACTACTACTACTACTACTTCAGCTACTACTACTACAACTATTACAATTACTGCCAATATTAATAGACCTACTACTACTTCTTCTACGACTGCTACTGCTACTATTTCTAATACTACTACTACTCGTACTACTCGTACTACTACTTACTATTACCACAACTAATACTATTGCTACTACGATTACTGCAACTAGTACAACTACTATGACTACTACCATTACTATGACTACAACTACTACATCTACAACAATAACCCCTACTACTACTCCTCCTCCTCCTCCTAATACTACAACAACTACTGCTCCTACTACTACTACTATTGCTACTACGACTACCACTCCTAATACTACAGCTATTACTACTGCTTCTACTATTACTACTACTACTACTATTACTACTACTACTACTACTACTACTACTACTACTACTACTACTACTACTACTACTACTCCTACTACTACTACTACTACT